>CAOJCR010451386.1:0-11742 GCA_948330485.1 Euphorbia neoarborescens | reverse complement strand
TAACAGAACTTCCCATGTCGACTAGGGCTCTCCGAATGGAGAAGCCTTCCAGCCCTAATTCGACGATAAGAGCGTCCGAGTGCCCCGCTGTAACACAGCTGATTTGACTAAATGGAAGGATCTGGGACTCTTACTGTAGTCGCTGGGTAGGGTCCCGTACGGGTTGTATTAAGGAAACCTCCACGTCTGGCCCTCCAGCTATCATCATGAGAATGCCCTTACTGTCTCTTGGGGGCCGCAGCGGTTCTCGAGGTTGAGGTTGCCTATCTTCTTTGGGCGGTTCGGGGGGTGCATTGCTTTGTCTGGGCTCTATAGGCCTGGCGCGCCCTTTCTGTATTATTCTTTTAATCTCCAGTGCTAGGGTCCGGCAATCGTCTATGCTGTTCCCCTCAGTCTTGTGATAGCGACAGTAAGATCTGGGTTGACCAGGGGTTGGACGGGGAAATTATGTTGACCGACTGGATGGGGAAGCCTCCAGGACCTTGGCATGAGATTTGGTGTACGGAATGTATCAGTGCTCCCGCCAATTTTTCATTGGGTCCGTCCTTCCCAGCTTGTGGTGATTACTTGTCGATCTGGCTTCTGGGTTCCTGGCCGCCTCCTTCCTCTCCATCTTCCACTCACTCTCGGGCTTATCATCCATTTCCTCCACCTCGACAAATTGCTTTGCCCAAGTGATCATGGCGATCTGGTCCTTGGGTTTATGCATTATCAGTTCATGCCAGAGCTTCAGATTGGTAGTGTTGTGGATGAATGCTTCATAAGCCGTAACAAAATCCAAATTCTTCACACTCAAGCAGGCCCAATTGAACCGCTCGATATATTTTCGCAAGGGCTTCCCTAGGGCCTGCTTGAAGTCATGTACGCTTCGAGACGGCTTTCCAATGGGTATGGACCCCGAGAAGTTGGCACATAAGAGTTTCTTCAAATGTTCCCAACCCATCACTGAGCCTGGATCCAAGTTGTCGAACAACAGGGCGGCCGATCCCCTCAAAGTGGTGCTGAAGAACCTGCACGTCAGACCCTCGATGGCCCCGACCAGTCTCATTTTTTCAGAAAAAGATCGGATATGATCCTTGGGGTTATCCTGCCCCGTTATAGTACTTGGTGGAAATTTGCTTGAACTTTAGGTCGAACGACATATCCATGATTCTCCTGTAGAACTGTGAGCCTACGGAATGTGAAATAGGATCTTGGTAGGCCGCATTGAACTTATCGAGCCCTTGCCTGAGCATCTCCTCAAAGCGGGGGTCCGCTAAAAGGTCCACTATGGAATTTACGGTTCTAGAGCCAAACTGCTGGTTGATGGGAGGATCAGGGGTTGATGGTGGTGTTTCCAGCAGCGTGGGGGGAGGCGGGGTTATCCCATGCAGGGGAGGTAGTGGCTGAGCGGAATGACCCTTTTGAGGTGAGGGCGCAGGAGGGGGCGATCCCGAGTAGTGATACCAGGGGAATTGTCCGTACCTCCACATATTGTAGTAGGTGGATGGGTCCATTGGGTAGGCCAGGGGGCGGCCTCGTATCCAACCGATACAGGAACCGGGATGTACGGCAGAACACCAACTGTTGCCTGGACTGGAGGTTTATTCCGTGGGGCTGTTTCAGACACCATTGAATTGAGGGGAGCTGTTAATATGGAGATATGCTCTGGGGCAATCCCATAGTGGGTTATAAGGTGTGTTCGAATGGCCATCTACTCTTAGAGACTCATGCGGGAAAAAGCGTCGGTGTTGGAGTGGGTGCCTGCCGAGCTAGAAGGGTCTGTAAGGTATGTATTCTGCACCTGGCGAGCCATGGGTCACACTGGGTCCACGCTCACTGCACCAATTGATAACGAGTCTAAGAAATGTTCATCGTCGGCCAATGAGTGTCTCGTGAGGTTTGCTTCAATGACCTGCAAAATGAAGGATCTTGATCGGAGAGGGATGGCTTCGGTGGATCCCCTCCGATGCTTAAGTCAGTGAATAATTTAATATGGGAGAGAGGGAGTAAGTGTAATAAATTCAGATACCTTATGGTTGGTGAGTCTTGGGGTTTATATAGACCCATTGATCACCACGTGTTCTGCCTTCATTGGTAGACCTAGGAAAAAGTATCCCTTGTTGTCTGGCGTAGAGGTACACAGTTTAATCATTCTCGTTGTCATAGTGTCACTTCTGTCAGACTGAGCTAGGCAAGTTTACCAAGGATTATGGCCTTGGTCTTTTTGAGCCGTAGAAAGGCCAAATCACATTAATTGTTGTATTGTTGCATTAAATGTTGAGATCCTTTTGCTTTAAAAAGAGATCTCCTGAGGCCTACGGAAAGGAAATGGGGCGGGAAGTGACCATCCGCCCTAACCCCTTATGGGGCGGGAAGTGACAATCTGCCCCAATCCCTTATGGTGGGAGGCCGGATGCTTTGATAGCTCAGGGGTTATCACCTACAAAATTTAATGGAGGGGAGCTTATATCGAACCGCTTTATCAATTCATAATAGCACGACTTCACTGAGAATAGTCTGTTCTTCTCCAATTGCCAATACATCGCATCCTCATCTGCTGACCATCTGATTGGAACACGGTTGATTAGTTGATGTTCCTCTACAGAAAAAAGCAAGTGCAGCAGCTCTTGATCCCATTCGAAGCTTTGGCCCTTGAGTAGCAAGTTTAATGCGGCCTCCTCAAAGCTAGGAAATGTTGGGGATTGGATACATGGGAACGAAATAGAGGGTAGCCAGCTGTCATGCCATATTGAAACATTTGTTCCTTTGCAAATCCTCCACCCAATTTCCACTTTCATGATAGATTACGTTGCCATTAACCGCCTCCAAGTAAAGCTGGCATTTGAAATCACTTTAGCTGTTAGGAAAGAACCTGTGGGATAATAATGAGCTTTAAATATTTAGCTGACAAGAGTATCTGGTTCCGCCTCAAGCCGCCAAGCTTACTTTGCAAGCATGGCTAAATTAAACTCTCTTAAGCTTCTGATATTTTATCCTCCTTGATTCTTTGGTCGACAATGCCTTTCCCATCACATCCAATACCAGAATCTAATTAATAATTTCTCTAGCTATGTTATGATATGTTCTGGAAATAAGAATATGTTCATAGCATACATAGGTAGGGCTTGAGCCACTGACTGCAAGATAATTTCCTTCCCACCTTGTGACAAAAACCTACGGTTCCAAGTAGTAATTTTTTGGCTTGCCTTTTCTACAATGTAGGCAAAGATCTCCCTTTTTGAATGGCCAATAAGAGAGGGAAGTCCTAAGTATATCCCATGATCTTGCAATTCATGAACACCAAGGCATGCAACAATACTTTCTCGAGCTAATGGATGCATACTCTGGCTGAAAACAATTGAGGATTTGTTATAGTTAATCTTTTATCCCGATGTCTTTTTGTACTCTTAAAAGCATTGCTTTAAAACACCCGCCTCCTCTAGCCTTGCCTTGAAGAAAAATAAGCTATCGTCTGTGAATAGCAGATGTAAAATAATGGGGGTCGAAGACGCTAATCGTCACTCATGTAATAATCCCCTTGCTACTCTATCTTGGATGGCAGTGGTTAGCCCCTCAGTACAAATAAGAAATAGATATAGAGATAAAGGATCAACCTGTCGGATACCGCGTTGTGGCTGAAAATTTTCAAAATAGCCATGAGGGTGGTGAATCTTGTAAGAAACTGATTGCATTGTCAGCATAACTAGCTTGACCAAGGAGAAGGGGAATCCTAACTTCACAAACATTGCATGTTGATATGCTCACTCAACACTATTGCAATCTTTAGCCATGTCCACTTTCAGAGATCCCAAGCCTGACCTGCCAACCCTTTGTCTCTTCATAAAATGCCCAAACCTATCAACATATTATCAGTGATGTACCACCTAGAAATAAAAGCACTCTGAGCAACCGAAATAATAGAATCCAAAACTCCTTTTATTCTATTAGCAATCATTTTTGACATAATTTTGAAAAGAACATTACATTGAGAAATAGGACGAAGGTCTATGACTCTAATTGGTATTTTCTTCTTTGGGATTAACACAATAAGTGTTGCATTTAGTTCATCTGAAAAGACATTTGACTACAAACACTGCAAGCAAAACACAGTTATATCCTCTCCAACAATATCCCAGAACCTCTGAAAGAAACCTGGATTAAATCCATCGGGACCTGGTGCCTTGTCTTGATGCATTTCAAACAGCGCTAGCTTTACATCGATCGGCTTAAAAGGACAACTCAGCTCTGTTTGTTGTTGATTTGAAATTATGTTGTCAATCCAATTTAGTAATTCACTGAAAGCAACCCCCTGAGAAGAGAAAAGCTCGGTATAAAAATGTTGAATATGATCATCCAACCCTATACCCCATTCAACCCATTCTCCCTGATCATTTTGTAGCCTTTGGAAATTATTTTTTTGTTTTATAAAGGTGGCAGTTCTGTGAAAATATTTAGAGCTTTGGTCTCCCAGGTTCATCCATTGGACCTTGGACTATTGCTTTCAATAACTCTCTTGTTGTTTCAGCAGTTCACCTAATTTTTCCTTCTTGCTAACATACATATCTGCATTCTCCCAGCCGTTTTGCTGATGCAGCTGCTCGAGTTCCTCTCTACACCTCCTTAGTTGCTGCTTGTAATTACCGTGTTGAGATTTTCCCTACCTTTCTAGCTTTTGGGCTCAATTCTGCAACCTGTCAATGGTTGAGCAGCTAGTAGGCAAAGAGGAGTCAAGCCATGCACTGCTTACAATTTCTCTACAATTGGGGATAGAGCATAATGAGTTTTCAAAACGAAACCGAGATTTTGGAATGGTTTGCTCAGTAGCACAATTCAGCAATAGCGCAGAATGATTTGAAGTTATAGTAGATATATTCCTGACCTAGGCATCAGAGAAGTGTTCCCTCTATTCCATAGAGCCTACTGGATGATCTAAACGCTCTCCCAAATAGTTAGGCTTACCTCGACTGCACTCCCAAGTGAAATTACTACCAATCATTTTGAGGTCTGTAAGGCCACAACCTCGCAATGTATCTCGAAATCCATTGAGAAGAGGAATCGGGTGGGGCTATCCCCCTTCTTTTTTGGATGCTGAGAGAAGCTCATTGAAGTCACCAATGACACACCATGGGAGCGAACTTAAATTACATAGTTTTAACAGACTATCCCACGATTCCTTTCTCCTAACTCTCTGTGAAAACCCATAAAACCCCATCAATCGCCATGCAAAATTAGCATCACGGATCTCCACATCAATAAAATGGGTAGCGTATTCTATTAGTCGAACCAAATCCTTCTTCTTCCACAACAGTGCGAGGCCACCCCCATGTCCAATATGTGGAACATAAAACAAACCTTCATAATTCAAGCATCTCCTAACCATTTCAACAGCTTCTCTATCCATCTTTACTTCCATTAAGAACACCACACTTGGTATGTACGAAGACATAAGGTCTTCCAACTCACAAACTGTTGGCTGCATGCCCAACCCCCGAAAGTTCCAGCTCAAGAATTTCATGGGTGCCGACAAGTCCGACTGCTAGGGCTTGCCTTGTCGAACTCAATATCATTCTGTGAGTCCATTACCATTTGAGAAGGAGAGCTGTCCACTCTTTTTCATTTCTGTTCTGATACGTTTACTTCATCGGACTCTATGACTATGGGCGTAACATTATGTTATGAATGTAGGTCATACCCTAGAAGATTTTGGTTGAAATGGTATGCAGGTACTGCCCCAAAACCCGAGCCTATATAGACTAGACTGTTGCCCTCTTCATCGCAGAGCCAACGATCTTCTTCAATCACCATATTATTCCTGACAACTTCTCGTAATGACTGATCATACATCTTAGGAATTTCTATATCTTTATTTAAATATATTAGTGGGTAAATAGATTCCGTGTGGGACAGCATGCCACACAACAAACAAAAAGAGGGCAAGTGCTCATACTGGAAATAAAAAAAGAAACTTGTGCCTGCATTTACCCTAATATTCATCTTCCTTTTTAGATTTTGGATGAATCCACCAACACTCTAACCCTCAGGGATTTTGGTCTGTTAACCTTGAAATTATTTTCATCTGCTTCCATATACTCCCCAACATACTTACCCACTGCCTCATACAGGTTTTCTGAGATAAAACCAACGGGGACTCCGAATACATGTACCCAAAAAGGTACCTTACATAACACTACCGTCTCAGGATATTCTCCCATATGCAGCTCCTTTAACAGTATAAGTTTCATGTTAAAGGACCAAGGGGAACCCGACCAAACACGTTCAAAATCCCTCTGATGAAAAAAATTTGATAACCTATTCTGTCGTACCTTCTTAATATGCACCCCGAATTTTGGCTGCCATAAATTCGATATGGTATGTTTAAACGCTGTTACGTTGAGTTCTCGATTAGACAAAATATGCCTAACATACTGGTATAGGGGTCCTTGAGTTTCGGTGATTCGTAATGGGATTGAGATTTCAATTTCTCCTTCCAACGACATCTCAGTATATTGTAGGCTTCCATGATGATCCCTGCTAGAGAGTCCGGACTGTAAACTCAGAACAACCGTCACTACAAGAAAATAGTGAGTTAGCAACAACCAATAGCAACTACGGGTTGTTGTGGTTGCAAAAGCACAACACTTGCAACCACAGTGGTTGCAAATCCAAAAAACATTGTTGACTGAAACTGCGTTAGCAACCACATGTGGTTGTTATTGCAGTCAAACGTTGGTTGCTAATGAAGCATTAGCAACAAACCTGGTTGCTGATGTAATAACAACAGGCGAGTTAGTAACCAATATTTTGGTTGCAAAAGTAAAAAAGTTGATTGCTATTGTGCAATAGCAACTAATTCTGTAGTTGTTAACTTGCGATTTTCTTGTAATGCGTAACAAATAACCTTCTTACACCCTACGGCAGCCGTAGGACACAAACCTTTTGGGTTCGACTATTGTTGGTCCTTATAAAAAAAATAAAACGTGTAATACTTTAGAATGAGGCTAAGTTGTTAATTGCTATAGTTTTATACTTAAAAATTATATAAGTAATGTATGGTCATTGACTTCGTAAATACATTTAGCAAATCAAATGAATTACATTGTATTTCGAATTCTCGTCCGATTAAAAAAGGTGCAGTTGCCCTTTTAAAATTAAAGGTCAACCACGCCACATTCTAACATGTAAAGATATGTAAGCTTATTTTTATTGGATTAATTATTGTTGGGGTTACCTGCTATTAATTATTCATTTATTTTGACAAATTTCTCATATGATAACCAATAGCAATACTAAAAAATTGCTTATGTTTATCACGCACAAATTTATTGCATTTATCAAGGTAATATCAAAACAACTCATACACACTAACATCTATATATAAAAAAAAACAATTAAAAAAAGGCAACTTCATGAGAAATTAATTAATAACCCCTGAACTGAACAAATCAACTGAGGATTCAAATTGACATTAAAAATAACTATCTCAATCCAATTGAACAAACCAACTCGGTCAATGCCAAAAAGGGGCAGCTATAATGTCAAAGGAATTAAATATTACATCAACCCAATCAAATCAATATTCTACATGAATCAATAAATTGATTCAAGCAAATCCTATATAATATACAAATGAAGAAAAAAAGGGAAACCATTCATCAAAAAAAAAAAAAAAAAAAGGAAACCATGGAGCAAACCCAAAGGAGTGATCAAAACCAATTTCGTAATTCCACGCATTCAATAAGCAGCTTTATCAAGTTGAATTTTTCGTCAAAAATTTTGTAGGCTATTCAGTCCATCTCATACTTTTAAAGTTTCAAATTAAAGTTGAACTAAGAATATAAATTTTAAATTGAAACCATCCGTCCAAAAAAAGTATTTTTCATTACTAAAAAAAATTGAAAATTTTATAATTTGTAATTAATAATAATGAATGATATCTCGAGTAATCTGGGGTCATCGGAGACCGAACCTTAAACTAGTTTTGATGCTCTGCGAAAAAGGGAAAAGTTAATCGAAGCCAGGTTACCCGATTAAGTTACTCCGATACCAAAATCAGTAACTTGAACTAGAAGAAAAGGGATTCACAGGCTTATTAATAGAAGAATATAAGAATATCAAATCCCTTATTTGTACCAACTCTGCTGATTATATAATGGCTTTAATTGCCACGTGTCTTGTTATCAGAGGGCAGTTGGAAGCATGGCCTCTTTGGCCATGTCAGTTTGTCACTCTTGTAGGTGGCTACTTCTGAAACCTGACGGGGCTTTCTTTTATTCCTGTTGTCTTGTCAGGCCACACTGTGTTCTTATAGCATTAATTGCAGCATTAAATATCATGGTATCTTTTCTCATTCTTTCTGTGTGTCTAAGGATGGCTGTTTGCTGGGTATCAACCGCCCTCCCCATCTTGGACTACCAAGAAGCGGGCGTATTGGTGATCATTACTGAGGGATCGGTGGCCCTATTGGCCTCCGAGGTGGCTGCTGTTGCACATCATATTTGGTCAATGGCACGTGACTTGTGGGGGTTATCAGGAGTCCCCCCCCCAAGGGAGTGAAAATCCTTAAGGATTTTGAATTAGGGTGCAAAGGATGGGAAAAAGGTGGGCGAGGATCTTCTCAAAGGACGGATGATGTTATCGGGGATGTAAACATGGGTCTAATGGATGGATGTTTGCGGGGCTCAAGAAGGAGTTTTAATAAGTGACTTAAAGATAGGGGCCAAGGGGATTGCACCACATGTGGTTAGTTGCGTTCGAGGTGGTGTTAGAGCGTGACGCCACGCATGATAATGGGTACAGCTGTGGCCAATGATGTTGCGACAGGTGTATATTGACGGTTTGAATTTCAAATTTGTTGCTCGTAGGTCTTCCTTTCGAAAGCCTAAAAAGGGAGCCTTTGTTATTTTTTCCATTTCACCATATGCGTATTCCTATCGGTGAGTTGTATGTTAGACAAATTCCTTCATATTTTTTACAAGTATTCCCACTCTATTAGGGCCTATCTGCGGTCTGTACGCTTCCCTCCTTTACAGCAAAGGTTTCCCAAATTGCGGAAGAGATTGGACAAGAGAAAGTTCTTACTAGTTAAAGTTGCCAGAAAGCGTCCATCAGTGGTGGATATTTCATCCGATAGTGGGGACGAGATGGGGAAAGGTATGCCAATTGCTTGGTTTGATTGGCTGAGTTGTAGCTATATGGTGCGGTATGTTTATACGTTTTTTATTTATTTGTGTGAATGATTGCTTTCTCACATCTCAGGTGATTCTTCCTTTACCTTGCTTCATGCCAATATGGCTCGTTGCCAGGCCCGGGCTCTAGAAGTGGTAGGAACTCCAAGAAGAGAAAGAGCGGAGATGATGGTGGTGAGATGTCCTAAAAGCCAGGGTCAATGCCTATTCCTTCAGGGATGCCAAGTGTCATTGGGGACTGCTAGGAATGAGAACAGGATAGCAAGGTGGAGCCCTTGGCCAAAAAGATCTGCCTGGGTAGGGAAAGTGTGTTGGGGAGGGTGTTTGGACTTTATGTATAAATGAAGCTGCTGACAAACATCACTTGTGGTGTTACAGGGTATTTCAGGTGAGAATGGAATGGCAGCCTTCCAAGTGGTTATGGATGGGGTCTTGGGGAACCCAAGAGAGGACCTGAACCAACCGCTGCACCCTCAGTCGGGGTAAAGAAGGTGGAAAAGACCCAGTAGACATGAAGGGTTTTGGGGGAGCACCCGTCAACGGCCATAGATGGTGGGCAAGATATCCCATTACCCCTTAAGGGGTTCGCCTCCTGGGGGACTCCTGCATCTAGGGGTGGGTCCCAAAGTATGGAGCTTCCATACAAAAATTATGGAGGCTGTTACTTACTGAATATGAGGTTGTGCAACCCCCAGGGGACGTTAGGATGCAAATGGGCTTTTGTCGTATAGTTTTGGTATGAAACGACTTTGACGCCCAATGACTCATTACATTGTGGGTGTATGAGTGTTTTTCTGCTTCTGTGCAAGGTTTGAATGACTTGATGTATATGTTGGCTCAAGTGATGAAAGAGAACTGGAGGCTGAAGCCAGCGGAGGAGTTAGAGAAAGTTAAAGGTATACTGTCTGCTGCCCGGGAGGAATTGGTGGATAAGGAGAAGTATGACAGTGACTTGGAAATGGAAAGATCAAGGGCAAATATAGCCGTAGAGGCGAGGGATGTGTCCTTGTGTCGACTGGCAGAAGCAAGGCAGAAGTGTGAACAGCACATCCGGGAGGTCATCCAGGAAGGGCAGGTACGGGAATAACACTTAATGGATAAGAATGCCGCCCACTTACAAGAAGTAGATAGGGTACGTGGGTTGGTAGAGAGCTTGAGACTGGAGGTATCTGAGAGGAAGCAGGATCAAGAGGAGGCAGAGCGGGCAAAAGAGCGTGCTATCGCGGCCTGGGAGAATTTGGAGAGCGAATGGGATGATAACCAATGGGTCCTGATCGATGAATACTCCCAGATTGCTCTTTTCTTTGGGTAAAGGTGCATATATGAATAGTTTTTGCTACTCCTTTAACCAAACAACCCTCTAGCCGACTACTGTCTGTTTCTTCCTATTTTTATTGTCTGTTATTCGCTTTCGTTCACTGTTGTTTTGTGGTTTTTATTTGTTTTATTAAGGTTGTATTACTTAGCAATAGGGATCGATTCTGTAACATTTTGTGATGTTTATTTAATAAAGGGAACTTTGTGATATTTCCTATATTTACGACAATTTTGGTCTTCCTATATAGTATTGAAAAGGTTTCAATTGTCGAGATTAACCTGGATGTGTACCCTATTAGTCAGTATTTCTTACTTCTTTTGTAATACCGAGACCAAAGGGACCTCACCTGACATATTGCCACAAGGTACTTATTTATAATTGTCCTAGTGGATAGGATAGTGAATAGAGCCAAATTAACACCCAGGCTTGCCACTTCGGTGTCTTTAGAAAGAGAAATAACAAAGAGCGATCGACTTTCGGGTTGCCCACAATGGGAAGCCGTATATGGTTGGTTCTCACAGTGTCGAGTGTCAGTGAGGGAGAGGTTGTTGACCACCTTCTAACGCTCAGGGAGTTGGTGAGGGGTGACGGATCAGCCGCCTTATAGCTTGTTGATGGGCCAATGAAGGAGAGATGCTCGATCACTTCATAGCATAAGGAACCAGCGAGGGAGAGCATGTCGATCGCCTCTTGATATTTTAAGGGCAAGTGAGGGGTAACGGATCAGCCGCCTTATGGCTTGTTAATGAGCCAATAAAGGATAGATGCTCGATCACTTCATGGCATAAGGGATCAGCGACGGAGAGCAGGTCGATCCCCTCCTAGTATTATAAGGGCCAGTGAGGGGTAACAGATCAGCCACCTCATGGCTTGTTGATGGGCCAATGAAGGACAGATGTTCAATCACTTCATGGCATAAGGAATCAGCGAGGGAGAGCAGGTCGATCGCCTCCTGATATTATGAGGGCCAGTAAGGGGTGACGGATTAGCTATCTCATGGTTTGTTGATGGGCCAATAAAGGAGAGATGCCTGATCACTTTATGGCATAAAGGATCAGCGAGGGAGAGCAGATAGAGGTGAAAATTTTGACCCTGAACCAGTGAACCGAACCGGAATCGGACCGGTCAAAACTGTTCAAATCCAGAATCGGCCCGGAACTGAGGAACCAGATTGTTCTGCTGTCCGGTTCAGGGTCTCCCATTCCAAAACCGACGGTTCAATTAAAAAAAAGCCGTTGGAACCGTTAGGTTCCAACG
>CAOJCR010450839.1:0-10884 GCA_948330485.1 Euphorbia neoarborescens | reverse complement strand
TTAAATCCTTAAAACATCAATTCCAACCCCTCAAACATCACTTTTATTCCTTAGTTCGATACTACTCTTACCGTATATTCTTAAACCTTGTAAATCCCGAATCAAGATGTTACAGAAATTGGTGGATGGGAGTCTTAAAGTTTACAAGAGGGAAATGAAATACAAAACATTTCATGCCTTCATTGAAGTATTGGAAATGGAGAAAAGGTGGAGCAGTACAAGGTATTAGCTCCAAAGTCCCAACTTAACTTCAAAAATCGAGCAAAGTCGGGAAGTTTGGCACATCCAGCAACCTCTTTCCCATCAAATAAGAATCCTTCCTTGGCAATGGATGCACATTTTGAAATTTCCCACATGGGATGAAAAGTATTTCACTTATGGATGTGAATGTTTTTGTTAATGTGTCTCATCCTTTTTCATTCAAAAATAATGTATTTTACAAACAATTTAATGCAATAAGAATCATTTTGCTTACTTGTGTGATGTTTATCATTAGAATCTTGGGCATGCATTATAATTCTTCATGAAGCATATCTTGCATACATCATATTCTGTTGTATGAGTTTGTCATGAATGCAATTGAAAGGAATTAAGGAACATTTGTTTTATAAGAAAAGTAAAGTAAATGAACAAATAAACTTTCCACTGAAAATAAATGATCCTGCTGTTTGTAATCATAAACATGGATCGAGCTAGTAGTCGCGAAGGATTGTGATATACAATGTGTTGGGGGGTACTCGACTCAGTAACAAAAAAGGCTCCATATAAGGCATTTACATCCCGATATAAGAAAATGTCTTTCTTAAAGATAATAAAAAAATTAAATGATCCCACTATTCGAATGTATGAATATGGATCGAGTTAATAAGCCATGAAGGATTGTGATGTCCAATGTATTGGTGGTACTCGACTTAGTGACTGGGAATGCTCCAGTATAAGATATTTACGTCCTGACATAAGTTAATATATTTCTTAAATAAAAATCTATAGGAAATATGTGCCACTTTATGTTCCTTTCAATTGCAACCATGTTGAGTTCATTAATAAAGTATGATGCATGTTCATATATACTGATATGTTGATGTCACAAGCAAAATTTAAGTTATATTTTTTTCAAACTCACATTTATAGAAAGCACATTACATCATGATGGTTGTAAAATACATTGTGTTTCAATTAAAATGGATTTGATTATGTAATTTGAAGACTTGTCCATTTTCGCCTTTAGTTGAGGGCATGTTATTTGCACGACCCTTAAAATCATTTCTGTCAGCCAAGGGGCATGTCGGTTACATGACCCCTAGGATAATTTCTTTTAGCCTGAGGGATATGTCATCTACATGCCTTCTAAAATCGTTTATTCTATCTTTAATTAGGGGAGTGAACTTCTCTATATGGTCTCAAAACAATGTTAAGCCACAAAGCAACGAAGCCACAAAAATAAAAAGAAGCAAATTACATTCATACAACAAGCATTTTAAGCATAAAACATAGCATGAGCCATATTAGCCATGCATAACATAAAACATGTTCCACATATTGTTTGATTTAAGTATGTTCATGCATGCTCAAAAAGATACATGTTAACACATATCACAAAATAGTAATCATTTCAACACCAAGCAGTGAAATAATCACGTAGCAGTTGATTAAATCTCGAGGCTTGGGCAGTTTTTGATCCCCAAGTAGAAGCAATCATTTTAGCGTCAAGCAAAGATATAATCAAAAGATTAAATCTCAAAGCTCGGGCGATCGTTAATGCCTGAGTAGAAGCAAGCATTTTAGTATAAAGTATAGATATAATAAAAAGATTAAATCTCGAAGCTCGAATAAGTATCGCCTGAGTTGAAGTGATCATTTTAGCACATAAACATTCATTTCAGCATAAAGTAGAAAAATAATCACACGGCAGTTGATTAAATCTTAAAGCTTGGGTAAGCGTCCCTTGAGTATAAGCAACCTTTTTTAGCACTAAGTAGAGATATAATCAAAAGATTAAATCTCAAAGATCGGGTAAGCATCCCCCGAGTAGAAGAAATCATTTTAGCACTAAGCAGAGAATTAATTAAAAGATTAAATCTCGAAGCTCCGATAAGCATCCCCTGAGTAGAAGAAATTTAGCACCAATTTGATCTCAAAGTAATCTATCACAACAATCCAAGAAAGAATGACAACACGCATTGATGGATATCCCCTTATGTACACACTAAGGGTCAGGTTTGGCTTCTTTCCTTTCACTCATCGTGCTCTCTTTCACATAACAAAATTGACCTTAAAAACCCAACACGTTTTCTAAGCCCATTTTGTATGCGAGGGGCAGCCTCTGAGCATAGGTTACCCAGTTATAATGATGTAAATATATTAACTTCAAGTGTTTCAGGTTGCTTGAGAATCACAAATCAACTCACCCACCTTTGATAGAAGCAAGTCAAAAAAATTGGCCTAAAAAGCCCTAAAATTAAGAAATAAGTTGTTTAATCCTTCTTTAAGCCATGAGATATATCCTTCAATAATCCCAAATTGGTTTATAAATCTATGAAAAATCATTAAACAACCCAATAAAAACTTAAACCAACTCAAACGAGATAAAAATTGAAAGAAAAACCAAAAAACCAGACAAAAAACATGGAGCATAAAGAAATGGATAATATTCCTTATGCTTCTTTAATCAGGAGTTTGATGTATGCTAAGACCTGTACTGGGCCAGATATAATCTTTGTGGTTGTTATGTTGGGTCATTGTCAATCTGATCCTAAATTATTTCGTTGGAGAGTTTCAAATAAGGCTTTAAGATACTTTTAAGGAACTATGGATCACATGCTCATATATAGATGTTTATCTGGAGGTTGTTAATTACTCAGACTCAAACTATGCTAGATGTTTTAATACCTGAAAGTCCCTATTTTGCTATTTGTTCTTTTTAGCTTATGGACCAATTTCATGGAAGAGTGGTAATAGATTGTCATTGCTACTTCTACTATGGAGGCTAAATTTGTGGCATGCTTTGAAGCTACAGCTCAATCGTTGTGGTTGCACAATTTTATTAATGGTTTAGGCACTATTGATACCATTACTAAACTAAGAATTTATTGTGATAATGCATCAGTTGTATTCTCATCTAAGAATGATAGATACTCCAAGAGTGCTAAACATTTGGATTTAAAGTATCTATCAGTAAAAAAAAGAGGTGTATAATCAAAGATTTCAAAAAAGAGGTGCACTAATGATATGATTGCAGATCCGTTGACTAAAGGACTAGCTCCTAAGACATTTATTAGCCATGTTAATGGAATGGGAGTAGTTGCAAAGTCCTTGTATATCGATCATTAGTCATACATTTATGAATTTGTATCTTGCACATTTATGATTATTTAATACTCTAGATATCGATGTTTGTTTGGATTTTTCTTATCTATGAATGATATTTCAGTTATGCATATTTTGTTATGATTATAGATTTTGGGTCTTATTTTAAGACATTGTAGGATAAGATATTTTTGGGTGTCTATCTTATAGAATTGTGGTTTTTTTTAATTGAATAAACTTGTGATACATGGAAGTAATCGAGAAATTTTCATGGCTAGTGCCGCTATGATTCAGTTAGTTTAGTTCTTACGAAGTTATGACTTGTATATCATATTATATAAGTGAGATTAAATTTTGTTAATGTGTTATATAATTGTCATATATAAATCAAATGGGAGAATGTTCAAAACTTAATTTTAATTTCTAACGTTGATTCTTATAATTTAAGCATTGATAATTGTTATTATCGTACACGGTGATGATTAGTGTAGTATTTGGGAGGCAATTATTGGGTGTAAATCCCTTTGTGCCAATTCGTTAAAAATATAAGTATTTTAGTACAGTTTATATAAAAGAAAAGTAATGGTGGAAAGGTACGGAAAAGTTATCGAAAAGTTACCAGGAAGTTACTTTCTTTTCTATATAAAAGGAAAACACACTACTTTAAGAATATTTTTAAGAGATTGATTTAAAAATCAAGAATCAAAACAAGTCCTTATATTATCAAAGGGCGAATTTAAGTATTATGAATTTGGCATAGGAAAACATATATTATTCCTTTGGGATATTTACTTGTCGTGATGGATTCTTCAAGATCTATATGTTTGGATTCTTCAAGTAAGTTTTCCTTCATGGTATCTTTATAATTATGTCATGTTTTATGTTTTGGTTAATATAATTGTTCTATTAGGATCTGTATGTTAATCGCTTCTGCATTCAAGTATGGATTAATAGTAACTTCCCACAACATGCACCAAAACAAACTAGCCACTCTCCCTCACTCAAGGGTACACGACCATTCTTTAATTTTTTAGAGAAAAAATGTATCAAAAATTCTCGAGAGAGAGAGAGAATTGTGTTTCGATTCCAAAAGGGTGAAAAATTCATGTTAATTTTATCACTGAGTCAATTTTATTTCATTTGTGGAAACCTTGCTAGCACGAGTCCAAAGTTATGGTGGTCATGCATTTGATTTTGAAGGATCCCGATATTGGATTCCGCAGCAATCTCCAAAAGAGACAGTCTCTGTACGTCCTAAAACCCCTTTCTTCTTCTTCTAAGACTAAAATTCAATAAGAACCAGTCATAGTACATATCCAAAAAATTTTTAATTGATATTTGAATTGCGCGATTATTTTTCCTTGCTCAAATCTACCCCAATAGGGTTTGTAGAAAAATCAATTTCTATAGTGCTTATTTGGGCCATCAGATGCCTTGGACCGATTTTGGATTTAAGTGAAAATTCTTGCCCAAAATTGATTAAATAGATTTTGAATTGGGATTATATTCATATGGATATAGTCTATATTTGTATGGATATAAACTATAACTATGCAGGCATAAAACTTTTCAATAAATAATTCTTGAAAACAAACTGAATATGGAGATTTGTTCCTCAATTTCTCATTTTCCTAATTTTCCAAGCTTTTTAATGTTGATGATTATAATTTGGCACAGAAGATCGATTGTTTCCATTTCATCATTGACCCTAGAAAATTATCGTGGTCACAATAATGTATCTAAAAAAATAAGTAAAATCATAATCATACATATAGGAAAGCATTAAATTCCTACACATTCATCTAAACCTGCAAAACATAGGTTAGACCAAACACATAAGACTAAAGCCGACATTGGCACATAGTTTGAGCAATTATAAGTAGCGGAAGTAATGATAACTTAGGGTTATACATAATAGGGGATAACAGGTTCGACTCGACCAGTTGGATCGATCTGGCCTGATTGTTTAGACCAACCAAACCTAAAAAATGATTTCTTCGAAAAGGCTATTATGGAGCTGGAATTACATTTTTTTAGCAAAAAATGATTGGCTCAATTTCAAAATTAATCCACATATAGGTTTATGAGCCAGTTTTTAGGAAATGCATAGTTTAAAAAAATGCACGATTCTTATCATTGAACTTTTTTAATGACACTAATCGGCTTAGAGCAACAGTTTTCTACATCGAACATGCTAAACAAAGGGTCTGAATGCATGGGCATTTGAATAATTAGGTTCTAGATCAACGAAAAGGAGCTGAGCTCAAACAAAAAGAGATGCATTACCATTTGGTCCATCATAAACTCACAAAGAACTTTTATTAAGGCCACTAATAGAAAATGTATGTAGATTTTGGTATAGTTGTGATTTGGTTCATTTTTAGTAAAATGTGTAAAAATTCAAACTCAACCAAAACATACACAAAATACAGAGTTTTTAGGTTCTCAGATATACCATCTTGAAGCGTGAATCCACTATTTGGCACTTCAGAAATGATTCCCATGTTCAGGTCAGAAAACACAGGTTCAAAGGAAAAAATGAATGACCCGAAGGCAGATACGGGTGTTGTAGGTGTGAAAAAAAGTTTTTGAGCAATATGGATAGGCCTTTAGATATAGGAAATAGCTAAAAAGTGGGTTAAAAGGGATGAGAAAATGATTCTCGAGTTAGAGCCTCTATTTTCTCTCTTTGTTTCTCTCCATTTCCCTCCTTCCTCTAAAAATTGGTCTTCCTATTTGAAAATTCGAACCAAGGGTATTTATAGGATTTTTTTGAAATTATTGCCACAAAAACAATCTGCACCTTTTGTAATAAAGGGGCTCCTATTGGATGGCTCCCCTTCAAAAGGCATCGACACCTGTTGAATGGGCGATAGGCATTGATGCCTGTTTGGCAGTCTATCAGATTTTGACAAATTCCCAAATTTTTTGGCCTTTTTCTTTGGGCTTTGAAGTGGCACGTATTGGATATGCGTTGATGCCTATTTGATAATCATCAATGTCTGTTGGACAGGCGCCATTGCCAGTTTTTACTGTGCTGGGTTTTCTCGATAGAATTTTCCCTTTTTTGTCTATTTTTAGGATTTTAACTATGACCCCCTCTGAAATGGCCTCGAGAATAAAAATCCATAGCTATTCTTTAAACACCCACCACTTTTTAGCCAAAAAAATATCTTTTAGACTCTCAATTTAGTAATTTTCCATTTTGAGAGGTATTTTTGCAAAATTTTGAAAGTTTTAACTGTCTGATTTTAGAATTCAGGTTATGCATTCCCTTTCAAATTAGGCTCGGGACCAATTATCCTTATTCTTTTACGGAGGCCCCTCACTCTTTGGCAAGAAAAATGCTATTTAGGCCTTCAATTTAGTGATTTTTAATTTTTATGGTGTTTTTGCAAAATCTCAAAAGCTTTTATTTAACTCCATCTGCCTAAGAAATTTTAACCTAGGTTCCCAAAATCCCCGAAAGCCTAAATATATGGTCAATTTTTGTTTTTGAGGGAGTTGAATTTTAGGATTTCCTCTGCCTTTTGGAACGTGTTTCCACTCTGATTTCTATTTTTGGCCTTTTTTGGGTCTCCTACATGATCAAGAAGTATTGAAAATATCTTCAGTAATATTTTCAACATTGAACCTCTCGAGGCTCAAAACCCGGTGCTCAAAGATATTTTTTAAGGAATATATTAAGAGAAAAATTAAAAAAGATGGACTTTCTTATATTTTTCAAGAAACATATTGAGGGAGAAATAAAAAGCATTTTTTAGATATTTTATAAGGGTGATATTAAGAAAAAAATAAAAAAGAAGGCTTTCTTAGATATTTTGTAAAAAATAAAAATTTTGAGAGAGAAATAAAAAAGAAAGATAGTTTTGGATATTTTGTAAAGATATTTTTGAGAGAAAAATAAAATTATATTGTTGAACACTGTCCTTTTTTATTAGCCATTGTCCCTTCAAAAGATGATTTTACCCCTGCTTAAAAATTTTAACTTAAACAAACTCGAACATTCAAACATTCAAACCTGAAAAAACTAACTTTATTTTAAAATTCTAATGAAAAATGTAAAAAAATAGACAAGAAAAAGATTATTTTATTAAAAATCAATCGATTTTTTTTTCTAAAATTGGATTCAAAATCATCAAAAATGCACCAAGGACGCCCCTATATGTGATGGGGTCCATCCTGAGCATGCCTTGTACCAGAGTATGGAGCATCTTGGGCACGTCGCGTTTCACTGCAGGGCGCATCTTAGGTGCACCATAAGCCATGATCTGGCCACTCCTAATATGCTACCGACCGCGATGGGCATCTTGGATGTACCTTGAATGCTGGGTGCTTTTTAGATGTGCCTTCGACGTATTTCAGACAAAATTTAGAGATGTTTTCTACAGTAAACAACTGTTTTATTATTTAATTCTAGTTCATAAATTTAAATTTTATCAAATTTACATGTCTGTAATTAGTTTAAATTTTAGCAAAAAAATATTTATATCGTATAATTATTTTCAAAATTTTCAAGGGTCTTTATCTCCCTCCCTCATAGGGGCACTATCCCTAGACTCTGCAAAGGGTATTGCTCATTGACTCCATCCACTAACTAGATAGCGAAAACCCCGAGTTATCTTATCTTGCCCATAAAATATTTGATCTTTAGGAATCGCATGAAAAATATGAAATTATATATGCATGGTGCATATAAAATTATACACACACTGATTATGCGATTTTTAAAGATCAAATATTTTATAGGAAAACTAAAAGATAACATGGGTGTTCCACTATCCAGTTAGTGGACGAGTCAAGTACATATCTTTTAAAAATTGTTATACAATATAAATAATTTCTTTCTAAAATTTAAACTATCCACATGCATGAAAATTGGATAAAATTTAAACATATAATGTAGAAATGAATAATAAAAAATTACTTAATGTATAAAAATTACTAAAATTTGTATGAAATGTGTTAGAGGCACATCCAAAATGCATCTAACATTCGAGGTGCATCCATGAAACTCGTTGCGGCTAGCAACATGCTAAGGGTAGCCCGATCGCGGCCTGGGGTGTGCTCATGATGCACCCACCATGACATAGGGTGCATCTTGGATGCGCCCCACCACAGCATAGGGCATATCTTGGGATGGCCTTTGGTGCATTTTCAACGATTTTAGTCCAATTGTAAAAAAGATCGATTAATTTTTTGTAAAATAATCTTTCTTATGAGTCTGTTTTGAAATTTTTTCATTTTAAAGGTTTGAAGTAAAGTTAGTTTTTAAGATTTGAATATTTGAATGTTCTAGAGAAAAGATTTCCGTTGAAGTTAGAACTATTGAGTTGGACAAAATTGTCTTTTGGATGGGTGGAGCCCAATAAAAAGGAGTTGTATTTATTAATACCAAAATAAAAAGAGAGACTTTTTAAGATATTTTGTATGGATGATTTTAAGTGAAAATAAGAAACAATACTTTTTTTGGATATTTTGTGTGTATGAGTTTCAGAGAAAAATAATAAAACTTATAAATGTGATATTTGTAGAGAATGAAAAGTGAATCTTTCTTTAGCATTTAATATTCTCTCCGTTCTTAAATAGTAGTCTTTTAACTTTTTTAGTTTATTCCTTTTTACTCGTCACTTTAGATTTTCAATACACTTTTGACATTCTTTTCTCAAGTTTACCCTTAGTATTAATGGAGAGAATATCACACAATAAAACCTAATAATTAAGAAAAGAGTTTATTAAGAATAAATTAGTCATTTTAATCATTGAATTAATATTTCATTCGTCTTTGTGAACAGCCTTAAAAAGCATCTATTTAGGAACGGAGGGAGTAAGAAAATTTTGGTAGAAAAATAAAAAAAAGATGCATTTTTTAGATATTTTATGTGGACAATTTTGAGAATAGTAAAAAAACTTTTTTGGATATTTTTTAGGATAATTTTGAGTGAAAAATAGAAAAGAGAGACTTTGTAAATTTTTTTTGAATATGAATTTGGGAGAAAAATAAAAATATGAATATTTTTAGATATTTTTAAGGACAATTTTTTTTTAAAAAAAAAAAGAGATGGACTTTTTTTTAGATGTTTTGCAAGAAAATTTGGAGAGAAAAATAAAATGAGGGACTTTTAGATATTTTATAAGGATAATTTTGATAAAAAAAATTAAAAAAGATAGACATTTTTTTGTATATTTTGTAATGAAGGTAAACTTTGAGAGAAAAATAAAGAGAGATTTTTTCAATATTTTGTAAGAACGATTTTGAGTAAAGAAAAGATAAACTTTTTTTGGATATTTAATAAGAAAGATGGATTTTAAGATAAATAAAAAAAGATAGTTCTTTTTTGGATATTTTTGTAAGGATGATTTTGAGAGAAAGATAAAATACCGGTTTCTTCAAATATTTCATAAGGATAATTTTGAGTTAATTTTTTTTTTTTTTTGAAAAAAGAACTTTTTGGATATTTTATAAGGATGAATTTAAGAGAAAAAAGATGTACTTTTAAAATATTTTGTATGATTAATTTTGAAAGATAAATAAAAAAGGATTTTTTGAATATTTTATAAGGATGATTTTGAGTGAAAAATAGAAAGAGGCTATTTGGATATTTTTTGAGGACGATTCTGAGAGAAAATAAACAAGAGAGACTTTTTTTTTGAATATTTTGTAAGGATTATATTGAGATAAAGTAAAAATGAAGACCTTTTTTGATATTATATAAGAATTTCGAGAGAAAAATAAAAAAGTTACTTTTTTTTGGATATTTTGTAAAGATGATTTTGAGAGAAAAATTAAAAGCATAAGCACAATTTTGAGGAGTAAATTTCACCCATGGTATATAAATTTTTATATTTTTCCACTTTGGTACACAAACTTTGATTTGTATATCATTAGTACACCAACTTATATATGACTTCCCAGATTGGTCATTTTTACCTTTATTCTTCATTCCACAACTCACAAATCCCCTTCGAAAATGGATTTTTTTTTTACAGGTGTATGGGTATTTTGGTCATTTTAGGTTAGGGTTTCAATTTGACTAGCATTGAAATGGAAGAAACCCGCAATAAAAGGTAAAAATAACCAATCTGGGAAGTCATATATTAGTTGGTGTACTAATGATGTACAAATCAAAGTTTGTGTACTAAAGTGGAAAAAGATGAAGTTTGTGTAACATGGGTGAAATTAACCCCAATTTTGAGTGAAAAATACAAAATTGATTTTTTTTTAATATTTTGTAAGGAAGGGTAATTTTGAGAAAAAATAAAAAAAAAAACTTTATTTGATATTTTGCGAGGACAATTTTGAGAGAAAAAAAATAGAGGATTTTTTTTTATATTTTGTAAAGTCCATTTTGAGTGAAAAATTAAAAAAAATTATATTTTTAAAGAAAATATTAAAAATAAATATTTTTATTTCAGTTAATTAATTACTGAATGACTGTTTGACCTACTGTTAACTTGACATGGCGGGTAATATAAATGTTGACATAGAAACTATCTTGTCAACAGTGAATCATTTATACCACAAATATATTATCACTAAATTCATGTATAGGGTTATTTTACAAAACTAGACTCTTT
>CAOJCR010450780.1:0-17696 GCA_948330485.1 Euphorbia neoarborescens | reverse complement strand
ATCTAGTGATTCAAGATACCTTAGAAATTTGAAAGAATAATCTTCAACTTTATCGCTAATAACAATCTCAATAATTGGCCACCAATTATCTTGAAATTTTCTCCAAAGAAGTTAGAGAATAAAGCGCGAACTAAGACTTCTCACATGTGCATCTTTCTCACACCTGAATTGAGCCTCAATACCAACATTCATATATCAACAAACTTATCCAAATATAAAAGCCCATGGTCTTAAATGACCTCGAACCAAAGGAATATAAAAACATGAAATAAATAGAAAACAAATAAAAAATAACCAAAATATACACAAATCATAACCAAAAACCAAAAAATATGAAAACAAACATTAAAAAATTTGAAACGCTCAAGTTATATGTCATTTGATTATAAATAATATCCAAAATATAAGGTCAAAATCGACCTTATCAACTACATACTTAAAGCTTTGCTTGTCCTAAAGAACATAACATAAAACAAAGAATAGAAATACTCATTCTTGCCTGAAAACCCAACTAGGATTTAACTATACCATACTCATCAATTCTTAAGTATGTAAAATCGTTTCAAGAAAAAAAGAGTATGTATATAGAAAACAAACATTCAGTTCCCACATTCAACAAGTATAAACCGGTTAAACAAAAAGGAATAAACAGAGTTTACACAATCAATTATTGCACCTTATAAGCACGGGATTTTTTTTGGGTCAATGATGATTTGGCATTTGCCAACCTGTGTTGTGATTTTCTGATTAAGAAGATCAATACATATGATTTTATTTTTAAATTTATTTTTTTAAAATTTAAAAATATTTTGCCAATTCATACTGGATTAATTTTATTTATTTTGTGTCAAAATTATTTGTTATTGTTAGGTCAAACAAGACTGATTTTATTTGAATGTGTTTATTTTTATTTTTATGCGTTATTTGTCTTTTCTATGAATTTTATGGCATTAAACTAAATTCTTTTAAATAAAATATAAAAAATAAAATATAAATAATAAATTTAAGAAATAAAATTTCAAAATTTGGTAAATGAAATTTGACAAAAAAATAAAAAGTAATAATAAAATAAGCATGTGGGACCCACTTAAATTTTTGTAAAAAAAGAGAAGAGAAGGAATCAGATGTGGGACCCACTGAAATTTTGGTAAAATAAAAAGAAAGAAGAAATGGGATAGTACGTAGGAACCACTTTTATGGTTCTCCATTTTGGCTTTTTCAATAGAAAAGAAGGGGATTTTGGTCTTAATCCCATAGTCTTCATCCAACAGTCTCAAAGATGCAGCAAAAGAAAAGAAAACACAGGCAATTAAGAAAGAGGTCTACGATTTGAGTGAAGGGAGAAAAGGGGGGGTGCAAGATTCGACAGAAAGCAAAAAAAAGGGGTGGCAATTAATTTGAGGCTGCCATTGTCAGATGGGAGGGGAGATAAATCAAAAGAGGGATTTAGAGCGATGGAGGGATAAAAATATTGAGGGAGATGGGCTTCAAAATAAAAAAAAATTTGAGAGATTAGGAGGAGAGAAATTTTCAGAAATTGAAAGAATTGAGAGGAGAAATGGGCTCGTTGGAGCCTGCGATTTGAAAGGAGAGGAGAGAAGTAGCAGTATATTTGGAAAAAATAGAGAAATTTGGAGACAAATAGCAGTGAGTCGAGAGTGATTGTCGGTGTTCGGAGTTGGCTATACAGGCAGCGGTGGAACTACGATCGTCGCCGGAGAAGCAAGCTGAAGCTAGGAAATAACTAAGAAATCCCTAAGATCCTACCTTCAAAGTGTTATCTTATACTGTGTTGTGTGTTAGTGCTTTTTATCTGCGTTTTTGGTGGTATCTTAGTATGCTATCTTATCTCTTCATTTTGTTTCTATAGATTAAATCATTTGTATGTGATTGCTCTTTAGCGATAGTTCATATGTGGTTGCTCTCTACTGCTATTCGGATTACGGTTCTGTGTTCGTTTGAGTCTTAGTTTCCATTGCATTTCTTCCTCCGTTTAAAGCTCTTGCTGAATATGGTTATACTTTAATTTCAAAACTCTGTTTGTTCGTTTTATTTTCTCATTGATTTTGTTATTTTGTTAATTTGTTATTTCTATCATAATAAAAAGGATTATCCATCCTGAATTTCTCATCTAACATCTCGACCCGAGATTTACAAATATAGTGGTGATAAGGTAATGAGTAAGCCATGTTAAGATATAAAGAGTGGCGATTTTGAATGAAAATGGGAGTTTTTGTATTGAAGTGTTAATACGAGCAAGTTTATACAAAATGAGGTTTTGCGTTAAGGTATGTTTATAATGCTTGGGAATGTTAGTTTAAGGTGTTTTAAGTATGTTTTGAGTAGTTTGGAGACAAGTTATTAGGTTGAAGTGGAATTCGGAAGTAAAATAGCTAGATTTAACTGTTTTGCCGAAATCAGGGAAATGACCATGTTGGGTGTTTAAATGGTGCTTTGTAGGGTTTTATGGATGTTTTATGATGTTAAGAAGATGTTGTAAAGATAAGTTGAGGTTCGGGTGAAAAATTGTGAAGAAACTTCTTCTTTTCTTTTCTTACTCCGTTGATATACCTCATTTGCATAGTTTTCTTATTTTGACCTATTCTCCAAATGAACCATTGGATCATCACAACATTTTGATCACGGTTACTCGACATCCTAAATTTTAAAGTGAACGGTGGAGATGATGAGTTATAGTAGAAAAGTTGATGAAACAGGGGTCGATAGTGGGCTGTCTAGTATGAACTTTTGAGTGGTAAGTTAAACATGTATTTTCTCATAAACATGTGACACGTTTCCCACACGTGTTTAAGCATGGAAAAGTTAAAAATGGCTACAAATAAGGGGTAATTGTTAGAAAAGTAAAAAATTTGACTAAAATGAAGGGCAAAATGGGCATTTTATTTATGGATATTTTGCGAGTGGTATTTAAGGGATTTTGGCAGCCAAAAGGGGTGGATTTTGTTGGGTTTTCATGGAAAATTCTTGAAGTTTCATTCTCTTCTTCATTTCTTATTCTTCTTAACTTTCTTCTTCAACCTTGGTTTGATTTCCACTTCTTATTCTTCTTGTTGGATTCCTATGTTTTATTCATCATGGAGGGTTGTGGTTAGTTGATTGGACTAAGGATCTTGGACGTTTGGTTGTGGAGATTTAAGAGGTAAGTGAAGATGGTTCATGGGTAGAGTTAGAGCTTAGGTTGTCTCCTTTGGTGTTTTGGTTTTCATCATAAGTTGTAAGTGGTTACTTAACTATTTTGATTTGAATTCAATACATGTTTTATGTTTGTATATGATTTTATAATGATTTATGAGTATTTTTAATGAATTGTTATGTTAATAAGTATGAAGTTTCATATTTGATGAATAAAGGTAAAGTTGTTAATTGTGTCGAATTTTATATTTTTAAGTTATTGATTTATAGTTTTGAGTTGATCATGAACTTTTAATATGTTATTAGTTTATATAGTTTGGTTATGATTAAGTTTTATTAAGGGAATTATGTTGTTATGTTAATATTAAGTTTTTAAGTACTATTGATTTTGTAAGTTTTAAGAATTAATTGATTTGGATTGAATTATTTATTTTATGAGTTTTGAGAATGGAATTGGAATTGTTAAGGTTATTGGATTTGAGTAAAGATTTGAGTGTAGAGCTTAATGCTCGGTATTATATTATGGTTTGATTTGTGGAAAGGATTTGATGTTGTGGATTTTGGATAAAACAATTTTGGAGAATGGGAACTTTGTTTTCGGTTCTCGGTTATTTTGTAAATGGTTTAATTATTTAGTTTCATCCTACGAATCTGGTATGAGACCTGTGGATATAGTTGTTAAAGACCATATTACTGGCGTACGAATGTCCTAACCGGGCATGGCCATAAAGCTGAGCTTTGATAAGACCATGTATTTTGGTGGGCGGATTGAGAGATCTCTCCATTATTATATTATAATTATGGTTATTGACACTCAGATGGTATAGGATGGATGAGTTGTATGATATTATGGTGATTTTGGATATTTGTATTGTTATAAGCTTGGATGAGTTCCGAGGAGTATTTTGATAAATATGGTTTTGATATACAGATTTTGGTTTTCAATTGGTTATCGCTATATTTCAGTTTTCTATCGGTTTTAAAGATGGTTTTGTTAAGTATATGTGTTTTTCATACAAATGTATTTTGTTTTAATTGTAGCCACTTACTGGAATTCATTCTCACGTTTTTAAATGTTTTAAAAATATTCAGGAAAGGAGCTATAGTTCTGGAACCGGGTGGGAGGTTGATCAGAGGTGAAGTCGAGCCACGGGATAGGTTGTCGATAGGTTGTGGGTTTAGAATTCAGTTTTGTATTCAGACGTAACTTATGTCTTTATATTATAGGTTTTGAATTTATAAATATTTGACTTTGTTTTTCTTTCTTTCAAGTTGTATTTATATTATTTTGTTGCAGTTTTCCTTCTTCCTTGTGAGGTATTTCTTCGGCACAGTTAGATGTCGAGGCAGTGTCTCACTCATGACACTCAGTCCCCGGGGGTAGTCGGGGGTGGGGTGTTACATCTCATCTGCAAGCTTATATGCTTTTCCTTTCTGTTTATTCAATCTTCTGTTCTTTTGCTTGGTATTCTTGTTTTAGACTTGTCGTTTGTTTATTTTGTTTTGCATTTTCAGTCAGTTCAGTTTTTTATCTATGTACCTCGCAAAGTTACTTCTAAGTGGAGTTTTCTGTTTTTATTCAATCTTCTATTTTGAATAATTGTAATTGTTTTCACATTTGAGATTTATGCTTCTATGTAATCTTCATTTCTTGATTTTCTTTTTCTAATCCGTAAGCATGCTCTATGCTTGAGTTTCTGTTTTTAGTTCATCTTTTTCTAATTTGTTTTCAGTTCAATCGAAAATGTTTTCATATTTAAGTTTTTGTTTTTATATTTTTGAGTTGTTTCCTATTTCTCTAATCTACAAATAATCTTGTATTTGTGTTTCTTGTTTTTAGTTGTCCATCATGTTTAAGATTTTTGTACTTTTCTTTCATTTAGTTTTGTACTTCACTGTTTTATTTACAGTGTTTATTTGATTCCTTTTTTGTGTATTGAGTCTATTACCCTTGTGTCAATATTGTTTGCTACATTATATTGTGTTTTTTGCTGTTTCCATGCATAGATCTTAAGATTTTGGTCTGGCCAAATTGTCTTTTTCATGATCATTCCTTCGTTTTACACTCCATAAATAAAACCATATTTTAGAATTCCAAATTCATTGTATTTTCTTGTAAAAATTGTAAATCGGTTGTTTCAGGCCTGTGAACACGTTTTCGTTGGCTAAGAGATGTGTCTGTAGGGTGACTTGCATTCATAGGCAATTTATTTTACTGTCCTCTACCTAGGTTTAACGGCACGTGCTCATTAAATCTAACCATGTTTTCAAACTCAACTTCAAACCTTTTTCCTTTAAACAAATTTCTTCTTTTAAATCATCTTTTATTGAGCTTCTTTTAATTCGAAAAAATCACATCCTTCGAAGGAAAAATCTGAGACCTATTAAATCTCGAAACCTATATCTTCGCATTTTGTATTTTTTTTATTTGATGTTTTCGAGTCTTTTTTATTTTTAGCAGTTTTTTATGCGTTGTATATGTTTGTTCAAAGACTTAGATTTAAATTTCTACAATTTAAATTCAAGTAATTACGTATGTATATAGAAAGTTGTGTCAAGAAGTCGGTATTAGAGCCGCTAACATTGTGGAATGAAGAAACCCCACAGGTTTTTCGGATATTTGACCCATTGTTATGCATGTGGAAAATAATTAAAATTGAGCCAAATTGCTTTAAAGAGAAAATTAATTTCAAGTCCCATCACACACGTTTCAAAAATGGTTTTTCAGGTCTAGTCAGATTAAATCTATCGAATTTATCCGACTATCCCCTATTATCCATGACCCCAAGCCATCGTGTCTCTCCATTCTAATGTATATTATTTCACGTGTCTTATTCGAGTCCAGCGTGTTAATTTATTTCTAAAATAAAATGTTTTCTTTTCCACACTTTGGATTTTCGAAAGAAAATTCCGCTTCTTAAAAATGTCTTCCTCTCACAGTGGCGACTCCACTAGGGACTAATTCTTTTCAAAACTTTTTCCAAAAGTTTTTAAAATTGAATTTTTTTGAAAGGAATTTTTACAAGCCTTTGAAAGACTTTTTTAAAAGACTTCAAAAAATCGACAAAATTTTCGAACAAAGTGTTTTTATTTGCATATCCATTCAAATGGATTTTTATCTTTATGTCATTGCATTGCAGTAGACACACTCATTGCAGCCACCACGCTAAGACTACCATACCTACCTTGGCTCTTTCAAGAAAGTATCACTTGTGTACATCTTCGGTTCCAAGGGCATCTATTGGGAGGCCACCGATAGCCTCGTACCTTAATCTTCTCGTTTGAACCTATTTGGGGAGAAAATGATGGTATATATTGCTATGGGACCCTTCTTTGCTACCCAGACTTGACTTTCCTGCATATAGTAGCCGTAGCAACTTCTGTTAGGTCTCCCAAAACACAAACTAAAATGAATCTAGGGCGACCTTTGTCATTCCCCGTTAATGACAAAGAGACCCCAATCTAGGAATGGCAGAGACTCACCGATCTGCGTTGAAACATAGGTTCATTCTCGCATGCTATTTGATTCTGTTTGTGTGTGTTTATTTTTCCAAACGTAATATTGTACACTTGTTTAGACTTAGGTTTCATTTACATATGATCAACACTGCTTGATCACCCATCTTCATAGTTATGCTTATAGGGTACTTTAGTACATGTTACATGTCTAACCCGCATCACTAGTCTAACTGAGAGCCTGTGCTGCATTATAGAGTCCTTCTGCACATCACATTCTGTCTATCATACGTCACCACACGATCCCATGTCATGCATCATTCCATGTCATGCATCATATATAATGTCATGTCATGCATGATACCATGTCATACACCATTCATGATTCCATGTCACGCATCAACACATAATATCACGTCACACATAATGCCATGTCATCCATATCCCATTATGCTATGTCATACACCATACGAAGCCATGTCATTCGTATCATAAACAAATTCCATTATGCCATGCCATGCATTCTACATGATTCCATATCATACATCACCATACGATGCCACGTCATGCATGATGCCATGCCATGCATCATCATGTCATTTATAAATGCCATGTCATCCATTATATATGATTTCGTATCATGAATCACTACACGATTCCATGACATGCACAATACCATGCCATACACCATCGATATACAATGCCATGTTGTTTATTGCACGTGATGCGATGTCATTCATATGCCATGTTATATATAATGCCATGCCATACCCCATCAACTTACAATTCCATGTCATTTATTGCACTTGATGCCATGTATTCATATCATATACAAAAGCCATGTTATATATAACGCCACACCATGCATCATCAATATATTCTATACTATGTCATGCATAAATGTCATGTCATCCATTATACATAATGTCATATCATGCATCATCACACGGTGCCATGTTATGCACAATGCCATGCCATTCCATGCATCATTAATATATTTTATGCCATATCATACACAAATGCCATGATGTCATGTCATTCATCACCATATGATGCCATTTCATTCACCACATAATGTTATATCATACATAATGCTATATCATGCATATGGTTATGTCATGCACCACACATGAATTCCAGGTCACGCATCATGGTGTAATGTCATATCCTGTACCATACTATGTCACACATTACTACATCCTTTTTCATTGCATGTATTAGGTCCTTCCTCGTTACATGTTCAACACTAGGCACGACCTAGGAATTGCACCATATTGTCCCGCAACACGATCACCTTGTAACTATGCAGGCCATATCTCCTCGAATCCTTAGGTGTCTAGGGGCATCGAATGTATCGGTGTCGGTCAGTATACCAGTCGTATATTCTTAGCCTCACTCATATGATGGTTCATCCAAAATCCATGGAATTGGTTTCCACCTATATATTAGGGGCATCTCATATATTCATGAGTGTACACGAGTTAGATTATAGCCTTCGTCGGATTCCTCCTACAGTGGAGTAAACCATTAGGACATGCATAGTCATAGGCTCTCGGTCACTAACTTCTAACGGCTAACTCTAACTAACTTAAGGTAACCCATGCATCGCACCATATGCATTTTTCATCAGTTTGGGTATGCATTTACCACTGTTACCCAAGCAAGTACATCTCCGACCAACATACCATAAGGTTGCCTATCAGTATCAACTTACAACCACATACATATAGTCTTAAACATGGGTCTATTATCTTTTTGCCAACATCATGTGTTTTGTTTACATGCCCACTCATAATCCTTGTCATATATACAGGACGTGTTATTGAACTTTGTCTGCCATGATAACTCACATTTTTGTGCAGCCATTTAACATTCTTTAGGATAGGATTGCATAATCATGCATCAAGGACATCACTGTCCGACAAACATCACATTTTTACATACCTCCTTATAAATTTTATGTGTCACTCATATGTGTGGCATTAAACTAGCATTTTTAATGTTGCTGCATGCATTTCTTTTTGTATGCCATAGCATACATCATCTGCTTCCCATTCCTCTAACCCCTTTGTTGGAGTCATGCATCTTTTTTTGCATGATCACATATCACAGCATCAAGTCCCATTACACATTATAGGCTAGGGTTCTATCAATGTCCCCAAATGCTTTATCAATTTGGGCCATGTCCCATTTCATTCACACAGGTTAGGGTTCTATCAATATTCCCAAATGCCTTCACCATTATGGGCTAAGTCCTATTTCATTCACATGGGCTAGGGTTCTATCAATGTTCCCAAATGCCTTCATCAATCTAGGCCAAGTCCCATTTCATTCACACGAGCTAGGGTTTTATCAATGTTTTCAAATGCCTTCATCATTTGGGGCCAAGTCCCATTTTATTTATACAGGCTATGGTTCTATCAGTGTTCCCAAAAGCCTTTACCATTTTGGGCCAAGTCCCATTTCGTCTATTGGGCTAGGGTTCTATCAATATTCCCAAATGCCTTTACCATTTCAGGCCAAGTTCCATTTCATTTACAAAGGCTAGGGTTCTATCAATGTCCCCGAATGCCTTCATCATTCTCGGCCAAGGCCTATTTCCTATGCTTAGGTTAGGTTCCTCACCGAGGTCCTATCTTGGACAGACCTTCTTTTTTAGAGCCTTATTCCACCCATGGTTTGGAACCTGATGCTCCAGCCCTAGGTTTGGTACTGCTCTTATGTTCGGTGTGTGGGCTGGGGACATGGATATACCGAATGGACTTGGTAGCCCTGAGTTCCATATCGGATATTATTTGGAGATACTTTAGCTTTAGAGGGTACCAATATAAGTCCCAAAAATATCTCGGTAATTGGTAAATCCCTAAGATTAGTGACAAAGATTATAAGTCCAACTACATGGCATCCGTCCTAAACCCAAAGCTTCATATCACCGATGTAAGTCCCATTGATTGGCCATTCAAATGAAGCCCTTAGTAATCTAAAGCCACTGTCAAGCACATGTGATGTCATTTAACATGGCTAACTCCCTTGGAATATGTAGGATTCTTGAGAAATTAATTGGGACCTAAATGTAGACTCAGTCGATAAAGAGTCGGTAGCTGATCTACCCCCCAATTCATACACCCCTCCTAAGATTGTAAAGATTCGATCACTCTTATAAATAGTATAATTGTTGCAGGATTCATGGAGTCCCATGCATATTTCTACCGTGCTTTACTCATTCCCCACATGGAATACCACTCCATACATTTAGGCAATAAGGTTAAGCCTCACTCGAGGAATCTGTATCTAATAGTTGTCTGTTGTGATTTCAGCATACTCTAAATAGGCATGGATATTCAGAACCCAAAATAGCTTGAGGAAGAGGACAAAAGCAGTAATGTCGGCATGAATCAGCCTTAAGTCAAGAATCAGAATTAGGGTCAGGCTAAAGAGAGGGCTATTTTAGCCAGAGAGATAGCAGAGATTATAAATTCTGCTAAATTTACCGAGATCATTGGGTGTCATATCATCTCTACCATAACAGCTCAGTCACAAGCTGTACGAGCACAGATTGGGTTATATGAAGGGAACCAGTAGGGCCAAAGGGCTAGAAAGACTGTGGTTATTGATGATGACGAATATTCCCCTCCTACTCAGGCTGTACATAGCATTCAGGAAGAAGTAGGTGAACAATCGAGGAAATAAAATGAGCGCATGGAGAATTTTATCACTGTGGTGATGAAGAAATTGGAGAAAGAGAAGCATAACTGTGTGTAATTTGAAGATTTTATGGTCAGTGGGGTTGAGAGGTTCCCGAAAGGATTTTTCTTGCCTAGATTCCCTCCTTTTAATGGCAAGGGATCGCCAACTACCCATGTCAATCAAATCGTCACTGTACTCTCAATGGCTAGTTTGGCAGTTAACCAAATAGCCCATCTCTTCCCAACCACCTTGGAAGGAGGTGTTATCAACTGGTATAATGCATTTCCCCTGCACATCAGAACAGAATGGAAGAGCTTGGCTACCAAATTCACTGAATTGTATGCTTATAATATGGAAAAGAAGATAATGCTAGAAGCTTAGAGGCAGTCAAATAGAGACTAAATGAAGGGTTTGAAAGCTACTATTAGAGGTGGTGCGACACCTTAAACAATATGACTATGAATCCACAAAAGGAGGAGGTGATTGCAAAGCTAATAGATGGCAGTCTTGAGACCTATAGGAAGGAAATAAAGTACCTCACCTTCCAAAACTATGTAGATGTGCTCACTATGGCCCAAAAAGTGGAGCAGTACAAGGTGCTCCTAAAGTAGCAATATTCGGGCTTCAAGAAAACCTTCACCTCTAAAGAGGGAAATCCCAACTGGACTTCGACTTTTGATCAACGTCAACCGTTAGTTTAGGTAGCTGACATTCTATCTGTAATATCTTATCCTCCTACACATTGGAAGATCCCATTGAACAATCTCTTCGCAAAGTGTAGGAATGCAGGCTTACTGTAGAATCTTAAAGCATATGTGGCTCCCTCTGAAGCAGATAAGGATAACTTTTACCTTTATCATTTGACTATGGGGAACAAGATTATTGAATGCACCACCCTCCACTGATAAAGGAGGAAAAGATTAAGGAGCCACCTTTAGCTTAGCTAAGCACTTCAACGCAAAAAGTGTGGTTGAAGGTGCCGGTGTCAATAATGAACTTGTTTTTCTTTATTTTTGTGTGATGAATCTTTAAGGCTTAGATTTGAACTATATGTCTTCTGAAGCCATCAATGCAAAGTTCTATCTTTTGTTTACTTGCATGATTTGTTCCCGGATGGGTCTATGCATTCATTTAAACATTCATTTAATATATCAACAATCAGAATGCATCATTGCATAAGAATAATCTTGAAACTTTGAGTGAGTCAAAATGGTATATCGATCACTTGAATTAACCTCTAAGGAAAAAGAGAGAAAGAAAAATGATTGATAATAAAATAGGAAGAGGATTTCTTAAACAATCAAGAAACCTTCTAAGAGTTTACCGTTAAGGGTAGCAGAGTACCGAATCCGAAACCAATCCTTAACTCTCACAGGCGAATCATATATTTCAGCACCTTAAACTCTTGCAAGTCATGCTGGGGTAACCTTTCCAAGATCTACAATCCATAGGGAAGCCAAGCTACCCTTTAAATCATATGCTTGAAAGGTACAACACTCGTGAGCATCATGCAAAGGTATTAGATCAGTTCATGATCAAATTTTTGAGATACAGCTTGTCCCTATATCTCAAGCAATACATATCAGGGAACCTTCAGGGCATGGCAAAAGATCTAAACCATTAAGATTCTCAAACATCGAATAAGCCCTAGTGAGCTTAAAATTTAATCCCTTGAAACCATATACTCTTCAAATATCCCAAAAGGGAATAAAACCTAGGTGAAACCAAAAAGATCATCCTATAAATAAAGATATCTCACAAAATCCATCTACCCTTTAATGTCTCAATCCGAGAGAACCCTTAAATCCTCCTAGCCAATAGTGAAAGACCATTAGTAGGGGTAGTACTGATCCAAGAAAATAAGCATGCACACTTGATTTACTGCCTTAGCAGAAATGCTATCGAAGCTGTGATGCAAGGTTGGGAAAATTCAAGCCAGAACACTTCAGTCAGAATAAAAACTGTGATCCCTTTCCATTTTATCAAGCCGTTATGATTGTTGAAGTGACCTCAACAAAATATTGTGGTAGAGCCTCGGCATCAGCAGATAGATTCAAAGGAAGCACTTAGCAGTCATCCGAACCTAACTCTCAAACAAAGGGCTATCAAAGTCAGGGGAATCTCTTACCCATTACAAAAAAAATATAACAATAACAAAACAAAGTGAGGTGAGAGACGTCAGATGAAAACCATAAAGGACGTCTGACGATGAAGGATGAGTCAAGCGATATATCCCACTTTTCTTGTTTAAATTTTATATTAAACTCATCAATGTGATATTGTGCACTTAAAATTTTACATGAATGCCATGATGAATAAATAAGAATCATCCATTTAACAGTTGTACATTTAAGCTTGCATTAAAAGTTCTGAAATACATTTGTTTTAAGTTAATTCTTACGATACTCACACATTATTATGATACTCGCACATTCCTAGGGGCATGCCATCTACATGACCTCTAAAATCCCTTCTTCTATCACAAACCTAGGGGCGTGTCATCTACATAACCTCAACAATCCCTTCTTCTATCCAAAACCTAGGGGCATCTCATATATATGACTTCTAAAAGTCTTTCTCTTATCACAAACCTGGGGATATGTTATTTACATGACTCCTAAAACCTTTTATTCTCTCTTCAACTAGGGGGCATGTCATTTACATGACTCTTCAAACCCTTTATTCTTCCTTTAGCCAGGGGCATGTCATTTACACAACCCCTAAACAGACACAATTTCATTCTTGACCCCGTGATGAGTCACCTCATGGTTTTTGCCTTACCTTGTTTAAAAAGTCAATACAATCCAGGGCTATCAACTCCCATATGACATGTTTCCTGCTTAGAGGCAAAGTGAAAGCCAAGGCACAGTGCAAAGGCAGTCCTTCTAATCATTAGATTAGTTGCCCTTGGTATCCTGATCTGAGCCTCGATGGCAATCTCATATCCTTCTAAGCTCCTGATCTAATCTTTCATCAGTAGGTATCAAGGCCCAGACTCAACCACGATGAGCTCAAGCTACCTGGCCTCATATTGAACGTCAATACAGACAAGTGTTAAATGATGTGCATACATATATATGCATTCAAACATAAATGCATATGCATGTCATGTTATCATATGTATATTTGCATCTCGCTTTTATCATCGATCGAAGGGACAAGAATTTTTTTTTCAAAATTATCCATCGCATGATAAAAACATCAATTCTTCACTCTTATCTAATCTTCTCAAATTTCCTACCACAGACCCATCATGGCCGGGCGTACACTCCATTAGGTCCCCAGAGACCATATCCTATCTGATAAATCTGGTTGTTTATTTTCATAACTCCATAGAAGTTAGGCAATCTGCCCTTTCCGCTGTTAGCCGATTAGTCGGCTAGAGAAATCAAGTCTTCTCAAATTTTATGCTATGGACCCATCATGGCCGGGCGTACCTTCATTAAGTCCCCAGAGACTAGACCCTATTTGATAAATCTGGTTGTTTGTTGTCATAACTCTTTAGAAGTTAGGTAATCTGTCCTTCCGCTTTTGGCCCATTAGTCGGCTAAAGCAATCAAGTCTTCTAAAATTTCATGCTACGGACCCATTATGGACGGGCGTAGCTCTATTAAGTCCCCAGAGACCAGACCATGTCTAACAAATCTGGTTGTTTATTGTCATAACTCCTCAGAAGTTAGGCATTTTGCCCTTTCCGATTTTAGCCCATTAGTCAGCTAAAGCAATCAAATCTTCTCAAATTTCATGCCACGAACCCATTATGATCGGGCGTACCTCCATTGAGTCCCCAGAGATCAGACCTTGTCTGATAAATCTGGTTGTTTATTATCATAATTCCTTAGAAGTTAGGCAATCCGTTGGTTCTGCTTTTAGCACATGAGTTGGCTAAAAACAAATCTAAAATTACCCAAATTTCATGCCATGGACCCATCGTGACCAGGTGTACCTCCATAAATTCTCCAAACATCAATCTTTGCTTGATGTTTGTTTATTTCTTGTTTTAGTTCCCTTGGGATTAGGCAATCCATCTAATCCACTTTAGACCTATGAGTTGTCCAGGAGGCCTACCTCTATCTCTTGATTCTCAAAAGAACTAAAGTTTGTGAATCAAGGTAGTCAAGTCTCTTTCACTGTATCACCGAGTATACAAAAAAATTACGTATTTGGTATTTCTCACTCTACCTAGGGATATCCAGCCATCCCAGGTACCATCACCTCCCCACGGGAGTCAAACCTCATCAAAGTTTGACAAAAACTTCAACCCCTAGCGGGGACAAGACTCCTCTATTTTCACGAGTTGCAAAACATTGTGCATTTGTAGCTCAGTTTGTTGAGGGATATGTAGAATCCCGAACGTTGGCATTCACCAAGGGTATTGGATCCCGAGTAAATTTGACATATCATTTCACGCATTTCACATTGCGTTTTCATCATTAATTGAAGGGGCAAAAATTTTTGTTCAAAAAAATAGTCGATTAAATAATGAAAGCACTTCACACCTTTATTATAGCATACTTAGTGCGGATCGAGGAGTACGAGACCAAAACCCGTCTTCTCCAATGGGCTAAGCTTCGGTGCCATGATGATAAAGGTAAGTATTCCCTGCGCTTACTATCGTGTTCCTGTATTCTGTCAATGTATCTAGTCACATGAGGGGCAAATGTAAGCATGGGATATTTCCCAGGTCAATAATGGTTTGGCATTTGCCAGCCTATGTTGTGATTTTTCGATTAAGAAGCTCACTAAATATGATTTTATTTTCAAATTTATTTTTTAAAAATTCAAAAATATTTTCACCAGTTCATACTGGATTAATTTTATTTATTTTGTGTCAACATTATTTGATATTATTAGGCCAGACTAGACTATATTTTATTTTGAATATGTTTATTTTTATTTGTCTGTATTATATATTTTATTTTTATCTGTGTTATTTATCTTTTCTATGAAATTTTATGGTGTTAAATAAATTCTTTTAAATAAAATATAAAAAATAAAATATAAATAACAAATTTGAAAAATAAAATTTCAAAATTTGGTAAATAAAATTTGACAAAAAAATAATAAAAATAATAAAATAAGAATGTGGGATCCACTTAAATTTTGTAAAAAAAAAGAGAAGAGAAGGAATGGGATGTGGGACCCACTAAAATTTTGGTGAAATAAAAAGAAAGAAGAAACGTGACAGTACACAGGAACCAAGTTTATGGTTCTCTAGTTTGGCATTTTCAATAGAAAAGAAATGGATTTTGGTCTTAATCACGTAGTGTTTGTTCAGCAGTCTCAAAGATGCAGTAAAAGAAAAGAAAATACAAGCAATTAAGAAAGAGGTTTGCGATTTGAGTGAAGGAAGAAAAGGGGGGCTGCAAGATTCGACAAAAAGCAAAAAAAAGGGGGCGGCAATTAAATTGAGGTTGCCAGCTTCAGACGGGAGGGGAGATAAAATCAAAAGAGGGATTTGGGGCAATGGAGGGCTAGAAATATTGAGGAAAAAATGAGGAGAGGGGCTTGAAAATTCAAAAAAAAATTAAGAGATTAGGAGGAGAGCAATTTTTCGAAATCGAAAGAATTGAGAAGAGAAATGGGTTCGGTGGAGCCTGCGATTTGAAAGGGAAGGAGAGAAGTTAGCATTATATTTAGAAAAAACAAAGAAATTTAGAGAAAAATAGCAGTGAGTCGAGAGTGATTGCCGGTGTTTGGAGTCAGCTATACAGGCAGTGGTGGAGCTACGATCGTCGCCGAGAGAGCAATATGAAGCCAGGAAACAAATGATAAATCAATAGAGTTTCGATAAAATCCCTAAAATCCTACCTTTAAAGTGTTTTTGTTATATTGTGTTGTGTGTTCTTGCTATTGTTTATCTGTGTTTTCAGTGGAATCTTTGTATGATGCCATATCTCTTCAATTTGTTTCTGTAAGATTAAATCATTTGTATGTGATTGCTCTTTAGCAATAGTTCATATATGGTTGCATTCTATTGCTATCCGGCTAACTGTTGTTTGTTCGTTCAAGCCTTAGTTTCCATTTCGTTTCTTCCGTCGTTTAAAGCTCTTATTGAATATTGTTATACTTTGATTTCAAAACTCTTTTTGTTTGTTTTACTTTTCTCATCGATTTTGTTATTTTGTTATTTCTATCCTAATAAAAGGGATCATCCATCCGGACTTTCTCATCTTCAATCTTATATGCTTTTCTTTTCTGTTTATTCAATCTTCTATTCTTTTGTTTGGTATTCTTGTTTTAGACTTGTCGTTTGTTTATTTTGTTTTGCATTTTCAATCAGTTCAGTTTTTTTATCTATGTACCTTGTAAAGTTACTTCTAATTGGAGTTTTCTAGTTCTATTCAATCTTCTGTTTTGAATAATTGTAATTGTTTTTACAGTTGAGTTTTAGGCTTCTATGTAATCTTCATATTCCTTGATTTTCTTTCTCTAATCCATAAGCATGCTCCATGTTTGAGTTTCTGTTTTTAGTTTATCTTTTTCTAATTTGTTTTCTGTTCAATCGATCTGAAAATGTTTTCATGTTTAAGTTCCTATTTTCATATTTTTTAGTTGTTCCCTATTTCTCTAATCTAAAAATAATCTTGTATTTGAGTTTCTTATTTTCAGTTGTCCATCATGTTTAAGATTTTTGTACTTTTCTTACATTTAGTTTTATACTTCACTTTTTTATTTACAGTGTTTATGCAACATCCCGACCCGGGAGTTACAAGCTTTTGGTATATATGTTAATAAGGAATTGAAATTGAGGAAGTTAAGGTTAAAAAGTTGGAATTTTACGAATAATTCAGTGTAAATCTACGTATTATATTAATGAAGATTTCTTTCAAAAGGTTATTAAGTAAAAATTTAAGGTTTTGTAAGTTAGGAATTGTTTAAATGTGATTTGTGCCATCAAGAGTCGAGCCGATCTTTAAATGTTTTCGAGTGTTGATTATGAGATTTATGATAATTTATGAAGTTCATGAGTATTATAAAGAGTAAGAATGAATTATAATGATGTATTTAAGTTTTGATATTTGAATTGTGAAGTTTTGAAGTGATTGGAAGTGTGTTAAGGTTTCTTTCTCTTCTTTCTTTCACTTTCCCGTTTGTTGCCTCCTTCTGCACCAGTCCTATTATTTCCCCCGTAACTTGAAATTTAACCATTGGATCATCACGGAATTTGGACCCAAGCTTCCTAAAATCTTATTCTTAAATGTGAACGGTGAAGACGAGACTCTGATGTCAACACGGCATGTTGAAAGGCCAGCACGGCGTGTTACGGGGTCTAATGCAAAATTCTAATTTTTAACGTCAACATGCTAGCATGCAGCATGTAGCACAGCGTGTTGGACAAAATTTTAGCTAGAAAACTCTAGATTTTTGGGAAAAATTGTGGGGATTTTTATTATTTT
>CAOJCR010450502.1:0-10003 GCA_948330485.1 Euphorbia neoarborescens | reverse complement strand
TCCAAGTCCGAACAAGAGGAGTGTAAACATTAATTCATTTTAATTTGGTTTAATGAGATAGGTCTAACTATTAGGATGACTAAAGTCAAGTAATAGGTTTATCATTTCTCATTATATACCATTTAGTTTCTAGTTTATTTAACAATGTGTGACATTTATCCTTTCACATCTTTCAACACTCCCCCCTTAAGTAGAATTGCACTTGACAGTTCATGGACCGGGCTAACACATTTGGCTACATCTCATGCCCAAGGTCCGAATAGTTCATGGACCGGGCTAGCACATTCGACTACATTTCATGCCTATGGTCCGAACAGTTTATGAACCGAATCCCGTTCTAACCAGGCTTTGATACTATGTAGAAATTTAGATATAGATCCAAGTCTGAACAGGAGGAGTGTAAACATTAATTCATTTTAATTTGGTTTAATGAGATAGGTCTAACTATAAACATGACTCAAGTCAAGTAATATGTTTATTATTTCTCATTATATACCATTTAGTTTCTAGTTTATTTAGCAATATGTGACATTTATCCTTTCACATCTTTCAACAACAACTAATCATTTTCTCACCCTCTCTTTCGCAAACTCAAGAAACAATTCTCGAATGACACTAGATTCTAATTTCAATATAACTATTAACTATAATTCTTGTGTCATTTTCAATATGAATATGAACACTTATATTTATTCTGTTGTCATTTATAAATAGTGCCTCGAATGACATTATATTCTAATTTCAATACAGTTTCCTTCACAACTTAAATATGACAACTAAGGAAAATAAATACCTAGGGAATATGACAACTAGGGACCCTTCAGAGAAAATAAATAGCTAGCTCCACTAACCAGATTTGCTAATCTAAAGGAAAAAAACCTCCGAAATCCTATTGGTGCTATTTTTGCAATTGTTGGCCTCAACCACATTTGCTCATGGAATGCTGATAGCTTGCTTGCAGCCTCTTCCGTTGATGACAATCAGTAACATTTTATATAAATCACTCGAATCTTAATGGCATTCGGTGAGGTCGGATGACGTCAGTAAGAAGACTATATACTTCATAAACCGAGTCTAACATTTGAAAGACCGGATCTCATCAATGGATCAGACCTCGTATGGGCCGAATCCTAATATTATGGACCGAACCAAGTCATTATAAACAGCTCATTTATCCACATAAGGGAAGTGATGACGTGGTAGTCAAATCATACCACGCTGTAAAGTTTGTCCTCTAAGGGGAGATAAGAGAACATTCCAAAACAGAAATTAGTTATAAAAAAATCCTATATAAAGGACCCTGAGTTCATATAAATGGGTACGCTTTTCTATTACATTCTCTGATTCGTTTTCTTACATTCTCTAAAGCATTTTTCTGACTTAAGCATTAGAGAGTCCCCAAATAGGGACACCGATGTCTTCTTTCTCTGTTTTCAGGCCAGTTGCTTGACGATAGAAGGTTTTTCGGGATCAAAGGCATCATCGTAGAACAGTAACTTTCTACTAAGTTATCATTGGTGCGGTGAAGCTGTGGTTCAAGAAATCATACCGACGGAAACAACAAATGCTTCAGATATAATGGGTTCTTTAGCATCAAACCCACAAGCTCATAGCAAACTCGTTTCAGGCAGCCAAACAGGCCTGGAACCAGGAACGCTAATGATGGAGCAAATAATACAGACATATAGAATATCCCCTGAACATACTGCGTTCATACATCAAGCAATGATGGAAGGCTCATCCATGGCAACACAAGCTGCTACAGAAGAAACACCAGCTCGTTTGGTTAATTCAGCCAGTGGTTTGGAAAGCAAAAGCATTAGCAAGTCTCTGTTTCAAGCTACACCTCTAGGCATAGCAGGGGAAAGCTAAATCCATGTGGGTCAGGAGCAGAGAGTACTACCACCCACACCTCCTCCCATTGCTTAGCCAAGTTACATTTCAATAGCAGTAGTAGGGTAGAATGCTCAACCAAGTATGCAATGGAACCCACTTAGACAATATGGGTTGCCAAATGGGGTTGCCAAATGTTCCAGCGTAAATACTTCCTGCGTAGCTCTCAAGGGTATACTCCCCAGCAAGTAAGTAACCCTGCCTCATTCCAAGGTTTGGGCTATGCACATCCAAGTATGTCCCCAACAGATAAAAATATGGATGTTGATCTAGTAAAATGCATAACTACTGGAGAACCGGGTAGACTCCTTGTGGAGTGGTTCAAAGCTACTCTCAGTAAACTAGTAGTACCATTTCAAGCCCCTATAATGGACATTGGAGACCCTTCACTATCCAAACGGATTTTAGAGGCTGAACATGATAAGAACTTTAAAATACCCACGTTACCTCAGTATAATAGGACAACGGATCCCATGATTCATGTAAGGAAATACTCTAGTCTTATGAACATAGCTGGTGCCCATGAGAACCTGATGTGCAAAATGTTCGCTCTCTCTTTGGATGGTCCAGCTCATTATTGGTATGATGGGTTAGCACCCGATTCAATAGACAATTGGGAGGAACGTAAGAGGCAGTTTATTGCCAAGTTTGCAGGGTCCATTCCTACGATAATTGCAACCCGGGTATTGAATGACGTCATTCAAAAACCAGGTGAATCGCTCAGGGAGTATCTGGTCAGGTTCAATGAGGCCTGTATACGGATCAAGAATTTAGAGACAAATATTGCTTATGAGGCACTGATGAAAAATACCATGAGCAATCGACTGCATCAAAAACTGGCTTCTCAAAAACCGAATAATCAAGTTTAGCAGATGACGATATGCAAGGACTATGTGGAAGTAGACGAGGCTCAAAACATTTGGAGAAACAATGAGTCCGTATCCAAGGAGCAGAATCTGTTTAAAAGAGATAACAGGGGTCAAGATAGGGACCGAGATAGGAGAAGAGATTTTTCCAGAGGAAGGCGAGAAAGAATGTAACTCACTCCGTTAAATGCATCCTTGAGTGAGGTCTTGCTTGCAGTTAATAACAAGGGTATAAACAAGGAGATCACTTTTCTAGAGGCTAAGCCCGGATTGATGTTAGGCCAAGATAAGGATGCATATTGCAAGTTTCATAGAGCCAAGGGACATCACACTGATGATTGTAGAGTCTTGGCGGAAGAAATTGAAAAGTTAATTCGAAGGGGAAAGCTATCAAAGTTTGTCGACCAACAAGACGATAAAGATGAAACAGAAGCTAAAAGATTTAACCAGAGGCTAGAAAGGAACAATGAGCAGCCGCGTCCCAATCGGAGACAAACACAGGGAGTGATCATGATGATAGTAGGAGGACCCAGTGTTGAGCCAAAGGCAAAGAGGGCTAAAAATGCACTGGTAAAAACTAAAGGTACAACTAACCTGAATGATTCTTTTGCAAAGCTCACTAATGTTAGTCCAGGTCATACGGATGTGTTGGTGATAGAAGTGGAGATAGAACAATACATGGTGCAGCGGGTGCTGGTAGACACTAGAAGTTAGAAATTTCAACAAACATGCGATAAACAAGCTAGCAATTTCAAAGGAAAGGATACAGCCCGCGTATGCTCCAGTTGTTGGTCTTGGAGGAATACATGTCCCATTAACTGGGCAGGTCCAGCTATAAGTTGTTAGCGGGGATGAGGAATGCGTGTATAGATCAGAGGATCTGTTCCTCATTATTAATGCAAAGCTGGCATACAATGTTGTTTTAGGGAGGCCGTTTCTGGTTGAATCTGAAGCGGTAATTTCCTAGACACTTAGCACTGCAAATCCCTACCTCCAAAGGGAATGCCATTTGCCGGGGTGACTAATAAGCTTCTCAGAAAACATACTTAGCCTTATTAAAGAATGAGGATGAAGCCGAGGAGGAGGTAGAGGAAGATGATCATCCAGATGCAACTAAGCCAGTAGATGAAATAGAAAATTTTTCAATTGCAGAAGGAAATCTGATTAACATTCGGAAAGATCTGCAGGAGTCAACTAAAAAAGCTGTGCATGAAGTGCTTACTGCTGACGTAAGCAGACGCCCTTTTTCTAAAGAAGAAAACTAGTTTTGAAAGATGGATTTTTGAATTTGAATTTGGAAAATGAGGTTCGATTAAAACTAAATAAATCCTTAAGTGATTAAATACGGGCATGAACGCAGGCTTCAGGATTTTGATTTAAGAGAAATCTAATTTTTGAAAAAGAAAATATAGTTTAAAGAAATTCAAACTCGAATCTTTAAAAAACAATGTTTGGTGTCGCCACCCAGTTTTAAGCTCTACCGGGAATTAATTCACGCTATTTCTCGGATCCTAGGTTCGAATCCAAAATCGCGATCCAGAGATCGGGTTCGGACTAGACATCTACTTATCCTTTTTCGAAAAACTTTATAGAAATCGACAAAAATTGGGAAAACGAAGTATTTATATTCGCAAAAGAAACCTAAATTGATTTTAGCTTGATTTTTAATGTGATCGCGCATGCAAAAGCCATAAATAAAGTAGGAAAAATTAAATAATTATACAACCTAATCGAAAGCACACAACCTAATTAGGGGGACTTACATCCAAATCGAAATGAGGAATATGGGATCATCCATGCATAAAATATATGAATATAAAAATAAATAAATAAATAAATCCATACATGCATAAATAAATAAATACGTTGGACTCAAATAAGACACGTGTAATAACATGCAATAGAATGGGAAGATACAAGGTCGGGGTTGTAATAATAGGAGGTAGTCGGATAAATCTGGTAGATTTAATCCGACTAGACCTGAAAAACCATTTTGAAACGCGTGTGATGAGACTGAAAATTTATTTTCTCTTCAAAGCAATTTGGCTCAATTTTAATTATTTTCCACATGCGTAAAAATGGGTCGAATATCCGGAAACTCGGGGGTTTTCTTCATTGCACTATGTTAGCGGTCTTAATATCGGCTTTCCGGCACGACTTTCTAGATGCATACGTGATTACAAAAATTCAAATTACCGAAATTTAAATCTAGGTCTTTGAACTATTACACACAACACAAGTAATAAAATAAATGCTAAAAATGAAATGACTTTAAAAAAAGGAAAAAACATGAATAAAAAAATTAAAAATGCAAAAATGCATGTTTCAGAATTTAAAAGCTCTCAGATTTGCCTTTGAAGGCTGTGGGTTTAATCCTGAATTGTTGAGAATCTCAATAATAATAAAAAAGGTTTTATTTAAATTTTTGAAAGGAATATTTTGATTTGAAAATGTGCTTAGGCTTGATGGAGCTGTGTCCTTAAACCTAAATACCTTACTATGAGATGAAAAGCTCATGGAGGCGGTCGCCCACAACAGTGTTGATTGACAAATTGAAACCCGTTCAAAAGATTTAAAGTCAACTTCTAGATGACCTTGGGAAGCAAAATTATTTCAGTCAAGGAAAAGAAATTATTTTCAGAATTCTTTTTTTTATTTCAGTCAGGGAAACAGACAAAACACTGTAAACAAGCAAACTTTGGCAAAACCAGATTTATTTTTTACTAGAAAATCAAAACTAAACAATCGAAACAGGAATTTACATTAAAGTAGGGTGAAAATTAACATGAAAGCAATCAAATCCTATATTACTAAAAAATATTTATAACAAGCATACTAATTAAAATCTACAAGAATTAATAACAGAAAATATACTGAAGGCCTTTTTATAACAAAAAACAAGAATGTGAATGGACACTACATACAATGCTTTCCAAAAATTTGTAATTACGAAGATCAAAATTGCAATTACATAAAACGACACACACCGACTCATACGAAATACCAAAATTAAGCAAACATATACATCATACAAAAATTATACAATAAAATCAAAAAACGCAAATGTACAACCAAACGAAAAATAATTTCAGTGTAGAAAACGGTTGTACGAAAGTCATGAAAATACCATGGCAATAAACAAAATCTAAATCACTGAAACGAAAAAGAATGAAACAGAATTCCATAGCATAAATGGTAAATCGAAATCGAAAAAAATATAAAAGATTGAAAATGAAAATAACATTAATGGACTGGCATCTGCTATAACCCGCTGGCTGCCAAAATTGACAATGAGATTTCAGTAGACAAAATGCCAAAATAAAACGAGAATGCAACAGAACAAAACCACAATGAAAACAGAATACTAAAAGGAAATCTATCGCCAGCCAAGACCATGGCAAATAAGAAAAACACAAACCACAACGAAGAATGCAAGATCGTTTACAAGTTAGAGAAATATAAAAAGAATCAAAACTATAAAAATAATAAAGGCAGAGACTCAATTATGGAAACATTTTTAGATTGATGATGCAGAAAATGAATCAAAGATAAAAGAACAAATACAGGCAGATAAACAAATACTAGATCATTTTCAAAGTTAAAACAAACAGAAATCAAATCAGCAATATGGAACAAATAAACACAAAATCTTGTATACGAAATCGGTTATACTAAAAAGCAAATCAAAGATGAAAACTCAAACCTAATCAATGACAACCACACAGAGAAAAACACAGAAAATGTGCAAAGGAGGAGATTCAAGCAGCACATCGCAACACAGTAAGAAGAAAATTGTCACCTCGCTACAAAGGTTAGGATTAATTTGATTTTACCTCAACCTCTGATGCTTTCCTCTTGTAGAATCTGGTCAGCAACACCGTCGATGTCGCCTTAAATCTCGGTGAACTCCAACCAGTTTATTTCTCTATCTCTCTATTTCTTCCACCCTATGTCAATTTTTTTTAATCGAAAGCAACCCTTGAATTGAAATCGTAGCCTCTCTTAAATGCTGATCGCAGCCCCCATTTGTTGAAACTCACCTCCCCTTGTGCTCCCGTCAATCAGCCGAAAGGCCTCCTCTCTGTGTTGTCGAATTACCCTTGAGTGTAGCACTCCCCTCTTTGTGCTGTCCATAACTGAACATCGCAGCTCCATTCTCTTCTTTTCCCCTTTTTCTTTCTCCTTTTGCTGTCAAAAGAAAAACCCATGTCCCATACCTAATACCACCTTCTCCTTTTTGGATTTTCCAGACTTGCGTTTTTTTTCATGGGCAAAGTCCCAATTTTGAACTGAATCCCAAAAATGCCACCTACTATACATTTGGCTTTCTCTTCTTTTTTCCTTAATTTTTTTAATTGAGTGTCCATTTTGGCATCCATTCCCAATCCTTTACGTGCTGCTCATTCTTTCTCTTTTTGTTTTTACTAAAATCAAGTGGGTCCCACATCCTTTATTATTTTCTTTTTTTCTCTTTTTTTTATTTTTATCTATTATCATTATTATTATTAATAATATTATTATTCATTATAAAAATATTATTTTAACACAACAAAAATACACAAAAAAGATAAATAATACAGATAAAAATAAAACACATAAAACCGATAAATAAAAATAGAAACAGTCTGGCCTGACCTAATAATGACGAACAATTTTGACATAAAACAAACAAAATTGATCCAGGATAAACTGGTGAAAATATTTTTGAAATCCAGAAATTTAATTTGAAATAAAACCATATTAATGAGCTTTTTAATCGAAAAATCATAGCGTGGATCAATAAATGTCGATTCATCATAGACCTGGAAAAAATCTCGTGCTTACAGTTGCTCCTCATCTGACTGGATTCATTGACCGAATACAGGAACATGATAGTGAGCTTGGGGAATGCTTACCTTAACGTGGAGTCATCGAGGCTTGATCCACTGGAAAATTGCTCGCTGGTGCTATAAACTCGAAGTCTGCTAGAGACCTTAAGGTTTGCTACAATATAAGTCATCAAAAGTTCAAGCAACTTGCTAAAATGTTTCCTAAGATTTTTGCCCCTAGACCCATCTTCCAAGAAAATATGAGTGCAATGATGCGATGTTATGATACTTTCACCAGTTAATCGATTATTTTGGAAATAAAATTTTTGGCCTATTCGATTAATAATGAAAGTATGATGCAAATTGTATGAATATGGAATGATAATAATGGAAAAGGAAATACAGCCCTCAAGGGAAGAGACTAGATTCTGAAATTGAGGTATCGATTAATCGGGAAATAGTTGAGTTCCGGATGTAAAATCAAGAAACCCAATCCTTCGATGATAAAGTTAGATTTTCATAAAATATGAGCTTCTTGAGGGATTTCCAAGTGTTAGTGAGGTACGGACTCCTTAAGAAATATCTAAAAGTTTTGCAAGATACAGGTTCCCAAGGGAACACCTGGATCATTGACGAAATACGAGCTCTCTGAGGATGCTCGAATCTGAAAGGCAATGTCGGTTCCCAAGGAAACGCCCAAAAGTTTAACAAGCTATAGGTTCCCAAGGGAATGCCTAGATCATTCACGAGATACGAGCTCCTAGAGGAATGCTCAAATCTGAAAGGAGATGTGGGCTTCCAAAGGAATACCCAAAAATTTGACAAGATACAGGTTCCCTGGGGAAAACCCAATAATTTGACAAGATACAGGTTCCCTAGGAAACACCTGGATCATTGATGAGATACAAGCTCCCCGAGGAATGCTTAGATCTAAAACGAGATGTGGGGTCCCTAAGTAATACCCAAAGGTTTTGTAAGGTACAGGTTCCTTGGGGAACACCTGGGTCATTAACGAGATACGAGCTCCTAGAGGAATGCTCGGATCTGAAAGAAAAAGTAGGATTGAAAAACATATATATGTGTATTTGTCGTGTATTTAGTGTCTGTATGCATGTATTCATGTCAGTATATTTTCATGCAAAATATCTAAGGACACTGTAAGCTTGGAGGAGGTGGAGCTCAACCTTTTTGCCTCTTTGACTGGAGAATTTTATTATCTGCTGGCGAGATAAAACCACTTGTAGAGGAATTAATAGTTTCGCTGGGGGTGGTACATGATAGCTCACAGGAGACTGCGCCTTTTGATTTTGCCAAAGGACAATCTTCTCAGGTCTTAGCCAGATTAGATGATTTTCTGAGAATGCACAAACTTGTGATGCTTGGATGTGTCAGCTCATATGTAGTGATATCTCTTGAGTAAGATGTGAGCACACATAACATTAGATGCAGTGGATATGAGAGTAACAGGAAATATGAAAGTGACTTCAAACTTGACTATCTCTCTTTTTAATTTTGGTGAGCCTTTTCGGCATCATGCCCTTAGAAATATCCGAATACCTAACTGTCTCGGGGTCTAGTGTATCAGCTATTTCGGAGCAGTATGCCATTAACCGGTTGGGTTAGTTTCTTTGAATAAAGAATGGTAGGAATCATGCAGGTGATACGCTTCGGGTCAAGAATGGAATTTGCACTGGTTTTAAGGGTCATATGGATGACACGCCCCTTAGATTGATTAGCGAAAAGAAGTGGTCATGGAGGTCATGTGGGTGACATGCCCCTAAGCTAGAAGCAAGATGGAATAGTCTATAAGGATCTCATAGATGACGTGTCCCTTGACTGAAGATCAGATAAATGATCTTTAAGGGTCATATGGACAGCATGTTCCTGGTTGATATAGAACAAATGGTTTTAGGAGTAATGTAAATGGCATGCCCCTAGGTTTATGATAAGAGAAAAATTTTAGAAGTCATGTAAATGACATGCTTCTATGTTCAGGGTAGGGGAAAGGATTTTAGAGGTCATGTAGATGACACGCCCCTCAGGATGTGCGAGCATCGTAAGATTTGACTTAAGACAAAAGTATTTCAAAACCTTTAATGCAAGCTTAAATGCATAATTGTTAAATGGATGATTCTCATTCATTCATCATGGCATTCATGTAATATTTCAAGTACATAATGTTACATTGACAAGATTAACCTAAATTTTGAACACGAAAAATGGGACATATCGCTTGACTCATCCCCCATTGTCAGACGCCCTTTACGATTTTCCATCTGACTCTCTCACCTCACTTTATTTTATTTTATCTTTTTTTTTGTGATGGGTAAGAGGTTCTCCTGACTTTGATAGCCCTTTCTTTGAGAGTCGGGTTCAAATAACCATAGGTGGCTTCTTTTGATCTTGTCCACCAATGTTAAGATTCCACCAAGATAC
>CAOJCR010449729.1:0-13084 GCA_948330485.1 Euphorbia neoarborescens | reverse complement strand
TCACACTAGTCTTCATTTGTTATTATTCCCATAATAACAATCGACTAGGGATATTTAGAATGACACAATTCATTCATGGCTTAATTATCATAAATACTAACATACAAATATATATGATAATGAATAATCTTTATTAAAGATTCAGAAGATTATTTACATAATCCAACATTGGCTTAGGACACAATCTCTAACAGTACTTACCTGAAGAGTTGTCGAGATAGTCCCGTCCTGCCGATGCAGAGTCTTCTGAAAGAGGTGGGGTTTGGGAGGGAACATCATTCCCCTAGATCTGTTCTTCATGTGAGAATGTATGCCGTGATGTAATGTTGAATGAAATTCTTTCATCACTTAATCGAATATTTTTGAACAAAAATTTTTGCCCCTTCAATTAATGATGAAAGTATGAGTCTGTCCGAAATGGACATTTGAGAATGATATGCTTGTCTGTAAAGATCTTAGGAAAATAATGGCATAGATACGTTGTGATCTATGTAGAGGTTCGAGTCTAGGAGGTTTGTGGCTTCGGGCATCATGCCTAGGCCGGAGTTTAAGTCAAGGTGGCGTAGGTGCGTTATGACCTATGCCGGAGTCTAAATCTGATGGCTTCGATACTTGATCTTGGTCGGAGTTTAAGTCAAGATGGTGTAGGTGCGTTATGACCTGTGTCGGAGTCTAAGTCAAGGTGGCGTAGGTGCGTTATGACCTGTGCCAGAGTCTAAGTCTGTTTGATACTTGATCTAGGCCGGAGTTTAAGTCAAAGTGGCATAGGTGCATCATGACCTGTGCCAGAGTCTAAGTTTGATGGCTTCGATACTTGATCTAGGCCAGAGTCTAAGTCAAGGTGCCGTAGGTGCTTTATGACCTATGCCAGAGTTTGAGTCTGATAGCTTCGATACTTGATCTAGACCAGAGTTTAAGTCAAGGTGATGTAGGTGTGTTATGACTTGTGCCGAAGTTTGAGTCTGATGAATTCAATACGTGATCAAGGCCGGAGTTTAAGTCAAAGTGTTGTAGGTGTGTTATGACCCGTGCCGGAGTTTGAGTCTGATGGCTTCGATACATGATCTAGGCCAGAGTTTAAGTCAAGGTGGCGTAGGTGCGTTATGACCTGTGCCGGAGTCTAAATCTGATGGTTTCGATACCTGATCTAGGCCGGAGTTTAAGTTAAGGTGGCATGGGTGCGTTATGACCAGTGCCAAAGTTTAAAGTCTAGAAAGACTGAGTCAAGTTGCATCGGTACGTTTTGACCTATGCTGGAGTTTAAAGTCTAGAAAGACTAAGTCAAGTGGTGTCGGTACGTTGTGACCTATGTCGGAATTTTAAATCTAGGAAGACTGAGTCAAGTGGTGTAGGTACGTTTTGACCTGTGCTGGAATTTAAATCTTGGAAGACTGTGTCAAGTGGCGTAGGTACGTTTTGACCTGTGCCGGAGTTTAAGTTTAGGAAGACTACTAGATTGGTAGTAAAGACGGGACGAAAGGATGCATATGATGACACACTATGAATATACATGTATGCTTGAATGTATGCATGTAAACATACATTATTTTTATATTTGTTTATCTTGATCTGCAGTATGAGGCAAAGTTATTGAGCTTGTTGTGGCTAAATCTGAACCTTACCGTTTAGAGATAGCGGATCTGACTAACTCCTTTGGAGGACTGAGGGACCCTCACAGGGACTCAGATCTAGATCCCGAGGGCGGTTAACTGGATTAGAAGAGAGGACTACGTTCAGACTGGGCCTTGGCTTTTACTTTGCGAGGAAACACCAAGGGTTGACAGCTCATTCAAATTGACCTTGAAGTTTCTGGCTAGGCAACATGTCATATATGAGTTGATAGTTGGATTGTGTTGGCTTTTTGGATAAGGTGAGGCTAGAACTATGAGGTGACTCATATTGGGTCAAGATGGAACTATGTCTATTCAAGGATCATACGAGTAATATAACCCTTGTCGGGAAGAAATATGTATGAGGAGACATGTAGGTGACATGCCCCTAGTTTGGTGAAAGAAAATAGTTCGAGGAGTCATGTAGACAACACACTCCTAAGTTTTGATTAAGGGCAAGGATCTTTAGAGGTCATGCAGGTGACATGCCCCTTGGCTTAGGGTAGAAGAAATGATTTCAGAGGCGATGTAGATGACATGCCCCTGGGCTTAAGATAGGAAAAGGGATCCTTAGGAGTCATGTAGATGACATGCCCCATGGGCTTAGAATCAAAGAAGGTATTTCAGGGGTCGAATATATGATATGCCCCCGGGATACGTGAGCATTGTAAGGCCTGACTTGAGCCAAATATATTTCAAAATCTTTGATGTAAGCTTAAATGCACAATTATTAAATGGATGATTCTTATGCATTCATCACAACATTCATGTAATATTTCAAGTAGTCAATGTTACATTGATGAGTTTAAAATGAACTTCGAGCAAGGAAAATGGAACATATCGCTTGACTCATCTCCCGTCGTCAGACGTCCTGGATGGTTTTCCATCTGACGGCTCACATCTCACTTTATTTTGTTATTACCTTATTTTTGCTTTATCATGGGCAAGAGATTCCCCTAACTTAGTAGTAACTTCCTTGAAAGTTAGGCCCGGATGACTATAGATGGCTTCTGGAGCTTTCTTCCGTGAATGTTGAGACTCCGCCATGGTGTTTCGTTGAAGACACTTCGGTAGACATAGAAGCTTGATGAATTTGGAAGTGGTAGTACTGCCTCGATTCTGACTAAGATGCAGCAATGTGGACTTTCTTGAACTTGCATCACAGCTCCAACCGTTGAGAGCATTCAACTAAGGAAGTAAATCAAGTGCATGTTCGAATTTTCAGAATCAGCATTGCCCCTGTTGAAGGTCTTTTATGGTTGGGAAAGAGGATCCAAGAGATCTCTCAATTTGGAGTTTTTGGAGAGGAATATGTGGGTATCGGGTATTGTCTTTGAGTTCCTCAAGGGTGTTTCGGAATTTGGGGTATTGAGAAATATAGGGTTTGAGGATTAGCTTTAACTTCCCCGAAGGTAATTCAATATTGAGGGATTTAGATTATCTTTGATTTCGCGAGGGGTAAATTGGTATTCGGGTTCCTAGGGTGATCTTTTGGTTTTACCCGGGGGTGATCTAGTGTTTGGGGTTTCTTTTGGGTCAATAGGATTTGACACTTGACGCCGATCCCTCTTCTTTTCTTTTTTTTTTTTTTTTTTTTGCGGCTTTAACTGTTTATTAGGGCTTAAGATTTCTCAAATATATGGTTCCTAGAGGTAGGGGCTAGCTGTATTCCAAGAATTTGACCATGAACTTGATCCAATACCTTTGCGTGATGCTCCGAGTGTCGTACCTCGAACATGCAATCAATGTTCGCCTTTGATGTTAAGCCTCTTGGAATGTTGCCCCAGCATGTGCCGATGATGTGTTGCCCTTTCTATTTTATCAGTGGGAGTGGAGGATATGTCTGGACTCCTTACTCTGCAACTTCCCATATGTCTTCTTGGATGTTGGGAAGAATCTCTTACCTTTCTTGTTGTTATTATTATTATTTTTTCTCTCTCTTTTCCTTAGGGGATAAGCCAAACGATAGATGTACCATATTGACTCACTCAAGGTTCAAGGTTACTCTCATGCAATGATGCATTTTGAATGTTGAAGTGTTACATGAATATTTAAATGAATGCACAGACTCATCCGGGATCAATTCATGCAAGTAAACGAGAGAGATGATCATTGCATTAAAGTTTCAAAAAGACAAACGGTTCAAATCGAACCCTGACAATACATCACATAAAAAGAAGCAAAAGGAATGAAAAGTAAATTCGTTCTTGACCCTAAAGCATCTTTCACCACATGAGGGGCTAATTCTGAGCCTCCGTCACGACCCTGCCAATAGACTTCCCAGCCTGATATAAACCAAGTATGGCATACAATTCTCTTTCAGTCATAGGTTGATCGATACTCCCAATTAAAATGACTTCCTGGTCGAGTTCTTACTCCTCAGCGCCCTTAGTATGAGTCCCCGTATTGTCTCCCACCTTGTTGACAAAGTCGTCACCCATTCTGGCAGGGTCCTTTTGATTGTCTTGTGTGAACGGTGCTATCCCCTGTCTTTACTCATCATAAAAATATGGGTTAAATGCATCCTCCCCTAGTGAGGTTGAACCTAGCGCCTAAATGCATAGGATGAACATAGTAATGAATACGAGGATGCGTGATATATGTATAATGGGCGTGTTATGGTGTATGCAAGAGATGGATGGCTTGTGAACTTAAACTGACATTTTGTGATCGTCTCACGGGCTTAACCGACGTCTGACGTAATGGATGATGTCTAGCCGAGATGGCATGATGTCTAGCCAAAAGGGTGACAAGGGATAACTTAATATCCAAAGTGTTAAAGGGATAACTTAATATCCAAAGTGTCAGGGGCTAATTTAATATCCAAAGTGTCAAGGGATAATTTAATACCCAAAATGTCAAGGGATAATTTAATATCCGAAGTGTCAAGGGATAACTTAATACCCAAAGTGTCAAGGGATAATTTAATATCCGAAGTGTCAAGGGGTAATTTAATACCCAAAGTGTCAAGGGATAATTTAATATAAAAAGTGTCAAGGGGTAACTTAATACCCGAAATGTCAAGGGATAATTTAATATCCAAAGTGTAAAGGGATAATTTAATATCCAAAGTGTCAAGGGATAATTTAATATCCAAAGTGTAAAGGGGTAGCTTAATACCCAAAGTGTCAAGGGATAATTTAATATCCAAAGTGTCAAGGGATAACTTAATACCCAAAGTGTCAAGGGATAATTTAATATCCAAATTGTCAAGGGATAACCTAATACCCAAAGTGTCAAGGGTAACTTAATACCAAAGTGTCAAGGGTAATTTAACACCACAGTGTCGAGGGTAACTTAATACCAAAGTGTCAAGTGGCAACCTAATACCCAAAGTGTCAAGGGGTAACCTAATACCCAAAGTGTGGCATGATGTCTAACCGAAAGTGATAAAGGGATAATTTCTATCCAAAAGGGTGGCGTGTGTGTAATCATGCGAAAACCATGTATGGCTGCAACAAAAAGGGTTAGTGAGATGGCAAGCGGATGATACGTGCCATGTCACAATATATATTAAAAAATGCATGTATATATAGAATATGACCACCGTATAAGCCTTATACATCCTACGTATATGAGAAGGCAAACGGTTATGCAAACACATTGCAAAGTTATTAGTGAAGACCACATCGGGCACCATATACATGTGGCTGTAACAGTCACATGGTATGAAGGTGAGAAGAGTACTTCCTTGGATAACATTGACATGTTTATATCCAAGACGTGAAAAGTGTATATAGTGCATGCATGGGTTAGTTCGAGTTAGTCGTTAGAATTTAGTGGACGAGAGCCTTTGATTATACGTGTCCTAATGATTTGCCCTACCGTAGTGGAAATCCGATGAAGGCTGCATCTGACTCGTGGAGACTTGTGAATTCATGAGACACACTCAATATGCAAGTGGAGACCAACTCCACAGAGTTTGGACAAACCAATGCATTAGAGAGACTACGAGTATACGGTAGGTGCACCGACTAGCTTCGATATATTTGATGCCCCTAGACACTTAAGGGGTCGAGAAAAAGAAATGACATTTACTGTCATGGAGTGATCGTGTTGGAGGATAATAATGTGCAACCCCTAGGTTGTGCCTAGTGTTCTACGTGTGAGGAGGAGGAACCTAACACATGCTATGGAGAAAGAAGTGGCAATACATGACACAAGACGGTACAGGACCAGAAATCACAACATGAAGCGTAACATGGAATTCATGATGAATGATACAGCATCGCATACAATGCAGGACATGGTATCGTGAGGAATGCATGGCATGACATAAGATGTATAGATGATGTATGGCATGACATTATGCACGATATAGCATCGTGAGGAATGCAGGACATGGCATAAGATGTATAGATAATGCAAGGCATGGCATTATGCGTAACATTGCAGGAGTGGAATGCATGGAATGGCATAATATGTATAGACAATAAATGGCATGGCATCATGCTTGACATGGCATTGTGATACAGGACATGACAGTTATGCATGGCATGGCATAACATGTTGAAGATGCATGAAATTGCATCATGCGTGACATGGAATTTATGCATAGCATGGTATAACGTGTTGAAGATGCATGACATGGCATCGTGATGCATGACATGGCATTTATGCATGGCATGGTATAACGTGATGAAGATGCATGACATGGCATCATGCGTAGTATGGCATTTATGCACGACATGGCACAACATGTTGAAGATGCATGACATGGAATCATACATGATATGGTATCGTGACGTGTGATATGACGTTGCATATAATTCTTTATAGACAGACCGTGATGGATGGACGGACTCTATAATACAGCACAGGCTCTCGGTTAGATTGGTGATGAGGGTTAGACATGTAAAATGTACTAAAGAACCCTATATGTATAGTTATGATGATGGATGATCGAGCGATGTTGATTACACGGAAAAGAGACCCAAGTCTAAATAGGCATGCGATATTAAAAACTTGAAAATATAAACACACACAGACAGCTACAAGTAGCATGCGAAAGCGGGCCTATGGTTGAGCGCTGGTCGGTGAGTCTTTACCATTCCTAGGAGGGGTTTCTTTACCATCGATGTGGGCATGGTAAAGATGAATCTAACAGATTAAATTTTATGTTTTGGAAATGTAGAGGAAGTCGCTATGGTTTTCTACATGTAGGAAGTCAAAGTCTGGGTAGCAAAGGAGGGTACCATAGCAAAATATACCATTATACTCTCCCTAAATAGGTTCGAACGAGCAGATTACCGTACGAGGCTATCGGTGGCTTTCCCAATACGTATCCAAAGGACCAAAGTGGAACCCAAGTGACATTTCTTGAGAGATTCGGGGGTAGGTATAGAGGTCCTAGTGGGGGAATGCAATCTACTGATATGCAATAACATAAAAACGATCTTGATTGCAAATAAAAACACTTCATTTGGAAATATTGTCGATTTTCAAATGTCTTTCGAAAAAGTCTTTCAAAGGCTTGTCAAAATTTCTTCTCAAAACAATTTTAAAAGTTTGAAAACTTTTGAAAAAGATTGAAAAGAAAAGTCCCAGCAGAGTCGCCACTGTGAGCGCAGCGAATTTCTATCGAAAAGAAAATTTAATTGTTTGTCGAATAGAAAGGAAACCTCGATTTAGAAAATCGATTTTAAAAAGGGGATGCTTATGCCGTGAGCGGCTTGGCGCCCTCGTAAGCACAAGTAGCAAATCTTTTGTGACTCATTACGAATATATGTAAAAAGGAAAACGATTTTGTAAAGAAGTTTTTTTTTTAAAGAAGTCAAATTTTTGAAAGTAATTAAGTTTTGGAAAGAAATTTGAACTCGAATTTCTAGAAAACAATTTTAGAGTCGCCACCCGGTTCCAAGCTCTACCGAGAATTAATTCACGGTATTACTCGGACCCGAGACTTGAATCTGAAAATCGTGATCCAGAGATCGGGTTCGGACAAAGTTTCGACTTATCCTTTTTCCAAAAATCATTTAAAAATTGACAACATTTGAAAATAAAATATTTTTATTTGCAAACACCTAGGATTGATTTTAACCTTTTAATTTTATGGTGAACACGCATGCAAGAGCAGTAAATAAAGTGAGGAAAATTAAAGAATTATTTACAACCCAATCGAATGCATACAAACTACACTACGGGGTTTACATTCAAAACTAAAAGGGGGAATGGGGGTACAACATACATAGAATTATTTAAATAAAATAAATCATACATTCAGCAGGCATAAATAATTAAATAAACACGTTGGACTCAAACAGGACGCTTGAAATAGCATGCAACAGAATGGGAAGGTACGGTAGCTCGAGGTCATGAATTTAGGAGATAGTCGAATAAATTCGATAAATTTAATCCGACTAGACCTGGAAAACAATTTTTTAAACGAGTGTGATGGGACTGGAAATTCATTTTCTCTTTAAATCATTTGGCTCGATTTTAGTTATTAATTACATGCAATTTTAGCGGGTTGATTATCTGGAAACTCAGACGGTTTCCTTCATTGCACTGTATTAGCGGCCCTAAACAGGCTTCCCGGTACGGATTTCTAGATGCAAACGTAACTAAAAGGCATTTGAATTGCAGAAAATTAAATGATAGAAATTTAAAGAATACATATTTAGGAATTTGTTAGGTCTCAGTTGCCTTTAGAGGCTGTGGATTTAATCCCGACTTGTTGAGAAGCTCAAACAGAAAATTTTGACAGAAAACATTTTAAAATAGACAGACAGTCGTATCGCTTATGGATGCAATCCGACTCACTGACCGTGAGAAAACAGGAGACGGAGTGCTGTCCCGTCAAATAGATTAATTTACGAAAATGGATCGTTCAACAGACAGAACAGGCTATGAAACAGAATGCAGTAATTTTAACGATTTAAAAATGGAAATTTTGCTGACAGTTGAAATAGAACACGAAGTACACACAGTAAAATAATTAGGCCAGACTGAATTTATTTTTGATTTAAAACACAGTAAAATATAGAGAAATAATATAGCAAAAACATGAATCGACAGATTAAATAGAAGATGTGGTGATTTTTATTTTCAACTAAATTCTAACAAAACACTGTGAAGACCAAAAAAATGATACAAAATTAGTTAGAGCTTGAGGACTTAATTCATTCTACGGTACACTGAATAAAAACAACAGAATATTAACACAGAAAGAGAACAATTACTAAAAACTAAAATCATAATTAACTTTTGTAAATAAACATTAGTTTTTTTTAACAAAAGTAAGAAACAAAAGCTAAATACCACAAACCTACGAGACTGGCAGCAAATTAGAATGATGACAAAGAGGAAAAAATAGATTAATCAAAGCAACCCGAGCATCTAATCAAATACCAAATAGAAATTGTTGACTGGGACATACTAGGGATGCTAGGTTGATTTTGGAAAGCAACAAACACAAGTTGGAAATGGCTTTACACAGATGATTAAAAAAAATGAAAGCGCAAGACAACAAAACCAAAACTATAAGCGATAGGCGGTTTCGAAAATGAAGCAGAGAACACACTAATAGCATAAAACATATTGGAAGTTAGACTGTAGGAACAGGACTTACGGTTTGAGCAGGAAGGTAATTATAAACCAACTGGTAACAATGAGAACTTACACAGACAATTTAAATGTCTCAAATTGAATATGCAAGATAACTGAAACAAATCCAGAATAAAAAAAGATATTTCAACACAAACATGCAACAGCAAGATAAGAAAAAAGAAAACACCATCAAGTTTTGAATCATGAAGATAGAAGATTAAAATCAAAGAAAGAATAGGAAAATAACTTCAACAACAAGCAATTCACAGCACTTCAAAGGAGAGATTATCGATTTACCTAAGCTCTTTCGAATTTCAATTAAGAATCCGTCCTTTGCTCACCGCTCCAATCACGGCTTAACTCCGACGAACTCCTTTCAAAATCCTAATCGCGACAGCCCTCAAATCCCTCTAAATCGCAGCCGAGCCTATTCAATTTTCTCTTCTCGCTGTCAATTTTGTCCTCTCTATTTGTCTCTTTCACTCAATTTCGTCCCCTCAATACTAAAGTCCACAGTTCTCTCTTGAAATTGAAACTGCAGCCCCCCTTTTCAAATGTCTGCTGCTTCCTTTAAATCCAAAAAAACCCAATTCAAAATTCTCAATTTCTCTCCATTTGTTCCGTAAAAGACCCAATTTCTCTCCCCTCTTTAAATTGCAGGCCCCTCCCTCCTTTCCTGTAGCAACCTACCTTTTATTGTTGCTTTTTCTTTCTCTTGAAATCGTTGTCCTCTTCAATTGTAGCAGACCCTTTTTCGATCCGTCAATCGCTGAAACTCAGAGCCGAAAATCCCTCCTTACTTTGCTATATTTTTATAGTGAAAAACAAAAGCCCCATGCTTCTGCCTTGTGTCCGTTGGAAAAAAAAAACTTTTTCTCTTTGTACTGTTGAAAATCCCTCATCTGTTAAAGTCTTCTCTTTTTCTAATTAAACCACTTTTCTTCTTTCTATTCTACAAAAAAAAGTGGGTTTCACGTCCTTTTACTTTTTTTATTAGTATTTTATTTTTTTCTTTTTTTTGTAATTATGTTTCATTATTATATTTGTTTTAACTAACTAAAAAATCATTTTATCAAATTAAACATACACAAAAAAACAAACAAAATAGTCAAACAAAACAGACAAATAATACGAAAAAACACGTAACACAGACAAATAAAAACAAAACATTATGGTCTTGCCTAATTAAAACAAACAATTTTGACACAAACGAAATAAAAATAAATCCAGTACGACTAGTGAAAAATATTTTGATTTTAAAAAATTAACTTTGAAAAAAAAATCATATATATTGAGCTTCTTAATTGGAGAATCACAGCTTAGACTCACAAGTGTCAAATCATCATAGACCCCAGAAAACTCCCGTGCTCACAGTCACACACCCCCAGGGAGACTCCTCACATCCCACCACCCCCGCCACCCATTAAGACACCCGTTTTATCCCATTTGGGCTCACACATGGTAGCTTCCCCGACAATAGCTGTTGATTTATTGGCTGACCCTCGGTTTAAAGACTTATTAAGACAAAACCAAGACCCCATTTCCCATTTTGCAAAATCCCAATTCTACCGACACATTATGGACACGCCATTCGACTCAAAGTTTAAATAGATAACCATTAAATATTATGACGGGAAAGATAACCCAAAGGACCACATCCGTACCTTCACAGGAAAAATGAGGTTGGTAGGCGCCACAAAGGGATTGATGTGCAGATTATTTAGTACGACCTTAAGGAGACCCGCTTCTTTGTGGTTTTATAACTTGGATTTCGAATTAGTCATGGGATGGGACTACCTGGAGAAACTTTTGTGTGCCAACTTCTTAGGCTCCATACCCATAGGCAAGCAATCTCGCAGCATCTATTATGTGAAGGAACAGCCAGGGGAACCCTTACAGAAGTACATTGAATGCTTCAACTGGGCTTGTTTGGATATCAAGAACCTGAACTTCACTATAGCGTACGAAACCTTCATACATAATACGACCAATACAAAGATGCATCACGACTTGATCATGCGTAAATCAAAGGATAGAATTACCATGATCACCTAGGCCAAGCACTTTATAGAGTGGAAGAAATGGAGGATGAAGCTAGGAACAACGGGAGAACAGAACCTAGATTAGCTCCCAAGTGCCAGAAGAATATGGCGTGTGATACTCACTCCCAATGGGATAGACCTGACCATTTCAAGAGCAGATATGACCACCGCTACACACCATATCCTAGGTCCACCAGTAGGGAGGTGCTCGAGGCACGGATGGATGACCGCCTCTCTACTGACAACCGTCCACCTACCCACTGTTCAATAGAAGCAAAATACAGGTATCACAAGTAAGAGGGGCACAATACGAAAGAATGCCAGATACTAGCTAAAAATATCGAGGAAATGATCCAGAAAGTAAGGGCTAGACTAGCAGAATCAAAACAGAGTAATGCCCCGTCAAAGCCATAGGAGGATAGACAAAAGGAGGAGCAACCGAGAGATTCTCGCAAGGACCACAGGCCGCCAACAGGAAGCAGAGGGGCAGTCATGATTATTGTAGGGGGATCGAAAGATGTATCAACTTCGAAATGCCCAAGATGGGAAGAGCCCAAGCCATAACAAACCAAAAGGAAGCCTACCATCCATTCGAAGAGCTCAACAACATCCTAACTGGGCACACGGATGCCCTGATGGTAGAAGCAGAACTGGAAGGATACCTGGTCAAACAAATCTTAATTGATTTCAAAAGTTCAGTCAACCTTATCACGAAGCTCGCAGAAGAGAAGATCAAACTAGCAGCGAGGCGGGTCCAACCGATGCACGCCCTTTGGTAGGATCAAGAGGCCGTTCGGTTCCAGTAGTAGGCCGAGCTAGATGTTATTAGAAGTAGGTGATGGTAAGCATACCTGGCAGATCAACACCATGTTCACACTCGTTGACTGACCCTAGCACACGATGTCATTTTAGGTCGTCGTCCCTTCTTAGTGGAATCGGAGGCCTTACTGTCCCTCCGGTACTTAGCCATGCAGATTCATGCTAATGGAGGGATGGCAATCCTCAGAGGAAGCCAACGGGTAGCTCAGGAAACTTACTTGGCATCCTTATAGCCATCGAAAAACACTGACTGAGTGAAGCCAAACTTGACAAACTGTGACATCCTAAACAAGCAGAAACCTTGATGGCAGTCAATGGGCAAGAAAGCGTAGGTGGAGAATGTTCGAGCTAAATATCGATAATTAGAAGGGGGAGGGAATTTACTATGTTTCATGTAAACCCGTAAAAATATAAAAAGCATATTCTCTCTCATTTCGCTATGAATACTCATCAATAAGTCCTGAGGCGACTGACCTGTCATCCCTCACTGACTCCTTTAACATTAGGAGGCGATCGACTTGCTCTCCCTCACAGATCCTTTATGGCATGAAGTGATCGAGAATCTTTCCTTCATTGGCCCATCAACAGTCATGAGGCGGCTGACCCATCACCCCTCACTGACTCCTTTAACATCAGAAGGCGACCGACCTGCTCTCCCTTGCCAACCCTTTATACCATTAAGTGATCGAGCATCTCTTCTTCATCACCCCCCATCCCAACAGTCATGAGGTGGCTAAACTGTTACCCCTCACTGTCTCCATCAACATTAGGAGGCGATCGACCTGCTCTCCCTCACTCATCCTTTTTGCCATGAAGAGATCGATCATCTCTCCTTCATTGGCCCATCAATAGTCATGAGGCAGCTGACCCTTCACCCATCACTGACTCCTTTAACATCAGGAGGCGATCGACCTACTCTCTCTCGCTGATCCTTTATACCATGAAGTGATCGAGCATCTCTCCTTCATTGTCCCATCAATAGTCGTGAGGCTACTGACCCGTCACCACTCACTGACTCCTTTAAAAATAGGAGGCGATTAACTTGCTATCCCTCACTGATCCTTT
>CAOJCR010449130.1:0-10191 GCA_948330485.1 Euphorbia neoarborescens | reverse complement strand
CACATTCCTTCCCAAGCTCAAATGTAGTACCCTTGAATGCAATTCCCTGCAAAAATAACCATTCTAGCACAAAAATACCATCAAATACCAAGATTATGCTACAAATTCACAAAGTATCTATGCTAAATACATGTGCTTTGCATATAGTTTCAGCCTGCTGATGAGTCAGACGAAGACATGGATATGAATGTCACTGACATACCAGCTCCATCGGAGGAGAATATTTGGATAGACCATACGGATGAGATCCTCCAGCTTTTGGGGCAGCTAGAGATTCAGAATGCCCAGTTGGCTTCCTCTATGGAGGCCCAATATGCATAGTTGACTTCCTCCATAGAGGCTCGATATGATAGACAAGAACAGTGGATGGGGTCTATTGATTCTCGTATCCAGTACTTGGAGACATTCGCCATCCACTATAGCAGTGAGCATGGATGGCCCTACCTACCATCACCATATCCTCCACCACCTCCTCCCTCGGGGGAGCACCAATGAGTCTTCTCTCCCTACCTTATGCCCTCTACACTTATTCTATACTTCTTCCATTGCACTTTTGGGAGTAAGTGCACTTTAAATGTGGGGTGGAATTGCATGCGCTTCGATTTTTTTTTTTGTATTTTACTGAGTTTGCATCTTAGTTTAGTATTGTTTGATAGATGTTGGTTTGCATGTTTAGGATAGATTTGATTCTAGTTTTGCTTGTTTTGTGTGTTGGCATGTGTAGTATTTGTGTTGAATGCTAAATTGAGGAAATAATTGTTCTGATGTGGGGACTTTATAACTGTTTAGCTACACCCAAATTTGAACTTTGTTGTTTGTTTTAGAAGTAGAAAGCTTGGATTTCTGAACTAAGTATGTTGGGAATTAGCCTGTTTGTGTCTGTCAGCCGTTCTGAACAATGTCTTTGCATGAAACCAAAAAGGGTAGTCATCTATAGTGGTTCGATCATTTATTGTTGTTTCCATACTTGAACTGAAATAGTGATTAGGGACAACGAAAGAGTAAAGCGACTAAAACCACAACATAGCTCTCTTGTACTTAAAAGTGAGGACTTTTTGAGCCATAAGGGACCATCTCACTTCGGTTCCATTCTTTTTGCTGAGAGACAGTCAGCCATTGAATGCTAGATCATAGAACTTAGTGTAATCTTGCACTTTGTATAAGTAAGCTTAATATGTGGAGACCCTTAGGTTTTAACCGCACGTTCATACACCCCCATCACACTTCCTTTTATTATAACCTTTTGCACTCGATACACAAACCGACCCTTAGAACACCCTGATTTGAGCTTTAGTCTATTCTTTCAAGAGCCATATTACTAGGCGAATGCCTTAAAGCTACAAGCCGAATCATTTTCACTTTGATTCCCCTTCAACCTAACCTCTCCTTCACTTTATAGTGAAACCTGATTTTGCTCTTCAATTCTAGTAATCCTGGGTTATCGCTGTCATGTTCCAAATGGAGTTGTTTACTAAAAAAAAGAGAGAAGAAAAAAATGTGTGTATTATTCTGTGTTTAACAAGCAACTGAGTCTAATATAAGTGTAGGGTGGGTTCCAATTACTTGATTTGTGAACATCTTTTCTGGGAAATTATTATATAGGTCATTAATCTTTTCCAGAATGTTTCAATGGAACTTTAATTCCTGTAACTATTCTTTGTGATCTCTTTAATCCAGATTTCTCTGTTCTTACATCCAAATTATCTTTTGTCAGTAAATGTACATATTGGTGATGTTTTCCCCTTGATTTCTTTTCTATCACATCTGTTTAAATATAGTTACTTGTATATTGTTCAAAAAATGATGCAGTTCCATCTTATTCTGTATACCCAGAATTTGCTCGTCTTTGTTTTCAGTATAGATAAAGGAGTTGTAAGACCTAAATGACTTATGCCATACCTTACCTTTACCCCAGAACATTACAAGGCCGATAGCTTCTCTGATTTTACCCATTTTTGCCAATGATTACACCGAGATTGCCATCAGTTCGCTAGGTGATGCGTGCTTCGTTTTGACTTGTGCGTGTTTTCTTCTCACCTTGATATTTATGAGTATATTGAGTGAAATCTACGAGGAAGATTGAATTAGTTACATAGACTCTCACTGTTCCTCTTCGTTTGATCAGTTTAGATATTTAAAACATCAGTACTTATGTTTGTTGTCTATAAAGGATTACTGTTATTGCATGGATTTCTCTTACATGTTTAGAATGGGTTAACTGGCACAGTTAAATCCTAGGTGGGGTTTCAGGTGAAAACTGGTTTCTTTGCTCTGAGTTTCAGGTTATTTGCTTGAGGACAAGTAAAGTTCTAAGTGCAGGATAGTTGATTAGTTCGATTTTGACCTTATATTCTAGGCTTTTTGGAACCCCGTGAATGGATAATTTGATTGATACTTGGCATTTATGTGTTGTGTTTCAAGCATTTTCTTCAGTGTTTGTTATTTATGGTTTTATGTTTAGTTTGGTGATTTTTTTCTTTTGTTTTGATTATTTTCTTTAGTCCAAGGTTGTGAGACCAAGGACTTGGTTAGTTTGACCCGTCTTTCTTAGTTTAGTGATGTAGGGGTGGATACCCAAGTTGATTTCAAGAAGGAAACGAGATTGGAGTCCGACTAAGAGCGAGAAGAAGTTCAGATCTTTGGACCAGATTTCGAAGCAATTGGAGATGGATTTCAGGGTAGGCATTAAAAGAAAATATGGAGTTCACGCTACGAGCTTTCCAAAGGGTCCAATATCAACCAAATCAAAGGTCAGATGAAACAGTAATAGCGAAAGGAAGACGGAACGAAGAAACTACCATTTTGGAAGAAGTACTAGTCGAGTAAAGTGCACAGAATTGGATAGAAGGGTTACTCGACTATGGTACTCTTCGAGTAGAAATTTTTAGCTGATACTCGACGAGTACATTGGGCTGCTCGACGAGTACTAGTTGGGATTTTCTGGGAATTTGCGATTTTTGGCTATATTTTCTCTATTTTCTTTACCTCTTTTGGGCCTAACTGTTTTGGGTATTTTCCTTTTGATTGAGAACATATAAATACTTGTTTAGAACATTTTTTAGGGTTTATCTTTCGACATTTCTGGACTCTTAGGAGAGCTATAACTCCCCGAGAGGTTTTGTACACCGATTTCCTATTTTTCTTAAGGATTTATTTACTGAATTTATTTTACTTTCCCGTTTGCGATTATTCTCGATTGTGGAATTTTATATAGCGTTCATCTTCAACACAAGTCAACCTTTGAAAATGGTTTGTGATTAATCGGAATAAGTTTCTCCTTACTCTTTTTAATTATGAATTAGGGTTTCTTTATGAAGCTTGTTTGATTGAATTTCATTATCTCATTCCATCGCTTCTTTCTAGGGTTTCTGATTGCGAATTAGGGTTTCTTACTTATGATTTTAATTATGTATTTTTTGTGGAGATTGTAGTCTCGTGAGATTCATATCTCTTAGTCAGATGTATATACTTGACCTTATCTAGTTTAAACCCTAGGAAATCATTGGAATTGACAACTTCGTGAAACTTACGGGTCAGTAGTTTTTGAGTCTCTAGAACTAGTTCACCTCCAAAAAAGGCTTTAACGAACTAGAGCTAAACCGCGATCTGTGGGTACGCTATACTCGACCTTATATTTTCATGAATTAGGGTTTGCATGAGAGAATTAGTTGGTTGATTAATTATTCCGCTTGAAGTGCCATCCCGCTTTATATTTAGAAGCCACTTTAAACTGCCTTAAGATAATAGTTAAAGTCGATAAAAATCAAGATAGGAGATTGATCACTGTATACGTTAATTTAGGTTTTAATTTCTTGTAATTTACTTTTCTGCAATTTATTCACTCTTTTTATTCGCTCAAACACATTAGGACATTTAGTAGTTTGGTGCTTGCCGGTGCTTTCCCGTGGATTGACACCTGGACTTAACCAGATATTATTACTTGACAGCGACAGGGTACACTGCCCTTTAGTGAGCGGTTTGGTAGTTGTTTTCAACTATTGCCAAATGCCTATCAGGTATCCCTTGAGAAATTGATAAAAAATGACCATGGAAAAAATTAGCCATAAATTTTCCTATATATCCTAAAAAAGTTTTAGATACAGATATTTGAAATCTGCAAAAAATTCTCATTCATCTAGTGCTTAAAAATAGATATTTTAAAAATCGAGTAAAAACTGTTGTGGTATCCCTTTGAGAAATTGACAAAAATGGACCACGGATAAAATCGGTCTTAAGTTTTACTAGATGTCCCAAAATGTGTTTGGATACAAATACTTTAAATTAAAAAAAAAAACTTCATTCATATAGTGCATAAAAATAGACATTAATAATACGAGAAAAAACCTTATTACCCCTTTGAGAAATTGACAAAAATTTACCCGGGACAAAATCAGCCAAATTTTTTTTTTCTGGATATCCCAAAATGTGTTTTGATACAAATATTTAAATTTTTCTTAAAAATATCATTTATTTAGGGCACAAAAATAGACAGTTTAAAAACTGAGTAAAAATCGTAGTGCTACCCCTTTGAGAAATTCACAAAAATTGACCAAGGCTAAAAAATCAACCTAAAATTTTTTCTGCATGTCCCAAAATTTATTTGTATACAAACATTTGAAATTTGAAAAAAATATCATTCATACAGTGCATAAAAAAGACATTTTAAAAACGAGTACAAATCGTAGTGGTACCCCATTGAGAAATTGACAGAAATTGATCAGGGACAAAATAAGCTCAAAATTTTCCTACATGTTCCAAAACATATTTGGATATAAATATTTGAAACTTTAAAAAAATCTCATTCATTTAGTGCATAAAAATTGACATTTTAAAAATCGATTAAAATCCGTAGAGGAACCCCTTTGAGAAAATGGCAAAAATAGACCCGGGACAAAATCAGTCCAAAATATTTCGATATGTCCCAAATTTGTTTGGCTACAAATATTTGATTTTTTCAAAAAATCTCATTCATATATTGCATAAACATAGGCTTTTTAAAAATCGAGTAAAAACCGTAGTGGTAGCCTTTAGAAAAATTGACAAAAATCGATCAGGGACAAAATTGGCAAAAAAATTTCCTAGGATTCCAAAAATATGTTGGGATACAAATATTTGAAATTTGTAAAAAAAATCTCATTCATTTGGTGTATAAAAATAGATATTTTCAAAACCGAGTAAATCGTAATGGTACGCCTTTGAGAAATTGACAAAAATAGACTAAGGATAAAATCAGCCCAAAATTTTCCTATGTCCCAAAATGTGTTTGGATATAAATATTATAAAATTGAAAAAAAATCTCATTGATATAGTGCATTAAAATAAACATTTTAAAAATCCTGTAAAAACCACAGTGGTATCCCTTAGAGAAATTGAAAAAAATGGACCAGGAACAAAATCAGATCAAAATTTTCCCTACATGTCCAAAAATGTATTTGGATGGCTAGTTTTCAAATTTTCAACAATACACATTCATCTAGTGCATGAAAATAGATATTTTAAAATCGAGTAGCAATCATAATGGTACCCCTTTGTAAAATTAACAAAAATGTTTAGATATAGATATTTTAATTTTGCGAAAAAATCTCATTCTTCTCTTGCATAAAAAATGGACATTTTAGAAACCGAGTAAAAATCATAGTGGTACCCCTGTGAGAGATTGACAAAAATGGAACAGGAATGAAATCGACCCTCAATTTTCCTAGATGTCCAAAAATCTATTTGGATACAAATATTTAAAATTTTCAAAAAAATCACATTCATCAAGTGTATAAATATAGACATCTTAAAATCCGAATAAAAATCGTAGTGACACTCATTTGAGAAATTGACAAAAATTGAATAGGGACAAAATCAACACAAAATTGTTCTACATGTCCCAAAATGTGTTTCGATATAATTATTTGAAATTTTCAAAAAATATCATTTATTTAGTGCATAAAAATAGAGATTTTAAAAACCGTCGTGGTGACCCTTTGAGAAATTGACAAAAAATGGAACAAGGTCAAAATCAATCCAAAATCTTCCTGCATGTTCCAAAATGTGTTTGGATATAAATATTTAAATTTTTCAAAAAATGTCATTGATATAGTCATTAAAATAGCCATTTTAAAAACTAAATAAAAATCGTAGTAGCACTTTTTTAAGAAATTGACAAAAATGGATCAGGCCAAAAATTTTCTATATGTTCAAAAATGTATTTGGTTACAAATATTTTAAATTATAAAAAAATCTCATCCATCTAGTGCATAAAAATAAAATTTTTAAAACCGAGTAAAAACGTAGTGTTACCCTTTGAGAAATTAACAAAAATTGACCAAGGACAAAAATTAGCCATAAATTTTTCTACATGTTTCAAAATGTTTTGGATACAAATATTTTAAATTTTCAAAAAAAATCTCATTCATCTCTTGCATAAAAATAGATATTTTAGAAACCGAGTAAAAACTCTCGTGACCCTTTGAGAAATTGACAAAAGTGGAATAGGGATGAAATCCGAAAAAATTTTTCCTAGATGCCCCAAAATTTGTTTAGATACAAATGTTTGAATTTTGTAAAAAATTTCATTCAGCTAGTACATAAAAATTGACATTCTAAAAACCGAATAAAAAACGTAGTGGTACCCCTTTGAGAAATTGACAAAAATTGACCATGGAAAAAATCAGCCAAAAATTTTCCTATATGTCCTGAAATGTATTTCGATACAAATATTTGAAATTTGCAAAAAAAAATTTATTCATTTACTGCATAAAAATTGACATTTTAAAAATTAAGTAAAAACCATGGTGGTACACCCTTTAAGAAAATGATTAAAATGGATCAGGAACAAAATCATCTCAAAATTTTACTGCTTGTCCCAAAATTTATTTGTATACAAATATTTAAAAGTTTAAAAATATCTCATTCATCTAGTACAAAAAAAAATATTTTAGAATCGAGTAAAAATCATAGTTGTACCCCTTTGAGAAATTGACAAAAATGGACCAAGGGCAAAATCGACACAAAATTTTCCTAGGAGTCTAAAAATATGTTGGGATACAAATATTTAAAATTTGTAAAAAAATCTCATTCATTTAGTGCACAAGAAAAGATATTTTAAAACCGAGTAAAAATCATAGTGGTACCCCTCTAAGAAGTTGAAAAAAATGGATCGAGGACAAAATCATTCCAAAATTTCCCTATAACTCCAAAAATGTAATTGGATAAAAATATTATTAGTTTTCAAAAACTCTCATTGATATAGTTCATTAAAATAAACATTTTAAAAATCGAGTAAAACCCATAGTGGTACCACTTTGAGAAATTGACAAAAATGGATCACGACAAAATTAGACCAAAATTTTTCCATATATGCCAACATGTGTTGGGATACAAATATTTTGAAACTAAAAAAAAACTTATTCATCTAGTACATAAAAATAGGCATTTTAAAAACCGAGGAAAAACAGTAGTAGCACCCCTTTGAGAAATTGACGAAAATTGATGTGGGGAAGAATCAACCATAATTTTTCTACATATCCCAAAATGTATTTGGATACAAATATTTCAATTTTTCAGAAAATTCTCATTTATCTCTTGCATAAAAATAGACATTTTAGAGATAAAGTAAAAATCGTAGTAGTACTCCTTTGAAAAATTGACAAAAAAAGAACCGGGATGAAATCGGCCCAAAATTTTCCTATATATCCCAAAATTTGTTTGGATACAAATATTTGAAATTATCAAAAAATCTCATTCATTTAGTGCATAAAAATGACATTTTAAAAACTAAGTAAATCACCTAGTGGTACTCCTCTGGGAAATTGATAAAAATTGAGTAGGAAAAAAATCAACCAAAAATTTCCTACATCTTTCAAAATGTGTTTCGATACAAATATTTGCATTTTGTAAAAAAAAATCTCATTCATTTACTCTATAAAAATTGATATTTTAAAAATCGAGTAAAAAGAATAGTCATACACCTTTAAGAAAATGAAAAATATGGATGAGGAACAAAATCAGCCCAAAATTTTCCTCCTTATACCAAAAATTTTTTATATAAATATTTGAAATTTTCAATATATCTCATTCATATAAAGCATAAAAATAGACATTTTAAAACAGAGTAAAAACTGTAATGGTACCCCTTTGAGAAATTAATAAAAATGGACAGGGGATAATATCGGCACAATTTTTTCCTAGGATTCCAAAAATATGTTGGGATACAAATATTTGAAATTTGCGAAAAAATCTCATTAATTTAGTGCATAAAAATAGATATTTTAAACTGAGTAAAATTCATAGTGGTACCCCTTTAAGAAATTGTCAATAATGAATTAGGGGCAAAATCATCCCAAAATTTTTTTACATGTTCCAAAATGTGTTTGGATACAAATACTTAAAATTTTCAAAAAATCTCATTGATATGGTGCATTAAAATAGACATTTTATAAACTGAGTAAAAACCGTAGTAGTACCTCATTGACAAATTCATAAAAATGGACCAGGGACAAATCATACCAAATTTTTTCCTACATATTCCAAAATGTGTTTGGATACAAATATTTAAAATTTTAAAAAAATCTCATTCATATAGTGCATAAAAATCGACATTTTATAAATCGAGTAGAAACCGTAGAGGTACCCTTTTTAGAAATTGATAAAAATGCACCAGGGACAAAATTGGCATAAACACCAAATGGCATTTTGATACAAGTATTTGAAATTTTCAAAAAAATCTCATTCTTCTAGTGCATAAAAATGGATATTTTAAAAATCGAGTAAAAATCATAATGGTACCCCTTTTAGAAATTGAAAAAAATTGACCGTGAACAAAATCAGCCATAAATTTTCCTACATATCCCAAAATTTTTAGATACAAGTATTTGAAATTTGCAAAAAATCTTATTTATCTAAAGCACAAAAATAGATATTTTAAAAATGAGTAAGAACCTTAGTGGCACCTTTTGAGAATTTGACAAAAATTGACTAGGGACAAAATTAGCCTAAAATTTTCCAACATGTCCTACCATATGTTAGGATGCAAATATCTACAATTTTTAAAAAATCTTATTCATATAAAGCATAAAAATTGACATTTTAAAAACTGAGTAAAAATCGTAATGATACCCTTTCGAGAAATTGATAAAAAATGGATCAGAGAAAAAATCTGCACAAAATTATCCTAGGATTCCAAAAATATTTTGGGATAGAAATATTTGAAATTGGCAAAAAAATCTCATTCATTTAGTGAATAAAAGTAAATATTTTAAAAACTAGTAAAAATCTTGGTGGTACCCCTTTGTGATATTGACAAAAATGGGTTAGGGAAAAATCATCCTTGAACTGTCCTAAATATCCCAAAATGTGTTTAGATATGAATATTATAAATTTACAAAAAATCTCATTCATATAGCGCATTAAAATAGATATTTTTAAAATATCGACTAAAAGCCATAGTGGTACCCCTTTAAAAAATTGATAAAAATGGACCGGGGGCAAAGTCAGATCAAAATTTTCCTACATATGTGTTTGGATATTGATATTTTTATTTTGTAAAAAAGCCCATTCATATAAAGCATAAAAATAGGGATTTTAAAAATAGAGTAAAAATGGTAGTAACATCACGACCCGGGAGTTACAAGTTTTTAATTTACATATTAACAAGTGTGATCGACTTGAGAATTTGGAGTTTGGAAAATTTTGAAACTTTGATGTGATTATACTATTTTGAGTGATTTTAGCGTTAAACTTGGGATGTTTTGGAAATTTAATGTTGAATAGGGAAATAATGAATCGATGTAACAGTTATTAAAAGGGATTTGAAGAGGTTAGTGTAATTAGGAATTGTTAATTATGATTATGATCATTGATTTGATGAATTATGAATTATGATATTTTTAATTTAAGATTTTGATATTTTGAAACGAGAGTTGAATTGATGTATGAAATGTTGAATGATCTTTGAATGATTTTAAAGGTTAAATTATAGGTGTTGTGATGAATTGAGGGAATAGAAATGAGTTAGAGTGATATAATGAGTTTACTAGTAAAATTTGAATTATAATAGTGTGAGTTTATTTTGGATTGTTTTTTAGTATTGATTATGAGATTTTATGATGATTTAAGAAGTTTGTTTGTGTTATATTGTTATGTTATGAATTGGGAGTTAGAATTATGTAGTTTTGAAGTGTTTTAGAGTGATTTTAAAGAGCT
>CAOJCR010448912.1:0-11406 GCA_948330485.1 Euphorbia neoarborescens | reverse complement strand
CTCAGTCCCTACAGGCAGAGCTAGAAACTTGGCGGATTTAGTTGGAATTCGGATTGGGAACTTGCCTTTTGTTTATCTTGGGGTGCCTTTATTTTTTGGCACTCCGAGAACATCACATTTGAAGCCCTTAGCGGACAAAATCCTTTCGCATTTTCCTCTTTGGAAAGGTACTTCACTTTCAATGGCGGGTAGATTGTTCTTGATAAAATCGGTAATTCATAGTTCCTTCATTCACTCTTTCATGATATATAAATGGCCAATTGCTCTTCTTAAAATTCTTTCCAGAAAGATTAGAAATTTTATGTGGTCGGGTAGCGTAGATGTAAGGAAACTAGTTACAATGCCTTGGTCCATTTGTTGCAAAGATGTTAAATCAGGGGGGCTGGGTTTGTCAGATCTGGTGGTTATTAACAAAGTTCTTTTGGGAAAGATTGCTTGGGATATTATTTCTGGGGATTTGTTTGTTTATCCCGAATCTTCTTCGACATAGATTTTATCATGCATCAGGTTTGCCTAAATCGGCCCTGGTTTCTTCCTCTGTTTGGAGATCTTTAAAAGAAGTCTTTATAGAGTTAAGGGAGAGTTCCTTTTGGTGGCTTGGGAGATCCTCTAATTTGAATTTTTGGACAGATCGTTGGATTGTTCCAACTGTAGCTGACCGGGTCGGCATGGAAAGAGCTGCTCAAAAAAATGTTTTCGATTCGGTTGAGAGGTTTTTGGATGGTGATTCTTGGGGGAATTTGCCCGATCTGGCTGTTCAGTTTTTGGATGACATATCGGTGGTTTGTAGGAGCCAGGAAACTTCAGATTGTTTTATTTGGATGGAGTCGAATTCCGGGCAGTACTCAGTAAAGGATTACCGTCTTCTTCAGTCACCGAGACATGTGGTGAGCTGGCATTCTTTCATTTGGACAACGCATACTCCTCCTTCTAGATTTTTCGTTTGTTGGAGGGCTCTTTTGGATTTTCTGCCAGTTTGTGATCATCCTCAGAGGCGGGGAATTGTTCTTGCCCCTCGCTGCGTTTTGTGTTTGAGTAGTGTAGAAAGCTTGGATCATTTGTTTGTCACATGCCCTTTTTCTTTGGCCATTTGGACAGCGTTGACTGATCTTTTTGGGTGGAAGTTGAATCTCTCTGCTTCCTTCTCGGATCTTATTTTAGAGGCCTCTGGTAAAAAATTTTGAGCTCAAATTAAAGCCTTATGGTCCTCTGTGGTTGTAATGGTGGTTTGGTTGATTTGGAAAATCGAAATGAAGCAATCTTTGAGGGCAAGTCTCCGATTTTCCATTCTTTGAGATTGGTTTGGGGTTCTCTTCGGGAGGTTAGTCATTTCATTTTGGGTTTTTCTCATAGTTCTACCTCGGATCTGCATATCTTAGACCAGCTTGGCATTCCTCTTCGTCCACCTAAAGCTCCAGTGATTATATCGGTTTTTTGGAGGCCTCCTCCCCCTGGTTGTATTAAAGTGAATACAGATGGTTCATGTCACTCTTCATCTACGGGATGTGGTGGTATTTTTAGGAATTGCAGAGGATTTACTTTGGGTGCTTTTGCTTTCCCTATTCCTCATTTATTGTCTTTGATTGCCGAGCTTTTTGCGGTTTGTGAAGCTATTTTTGTGGCCTTGGAGAAAGGTTGGTCAGACCTATAGTTAGAATGTGATTCCTCGGTGGTAGTTCATACCTTGCAAAACCGATCTTCTGATTTTCCATGGGTAGTTAAGCAGAAATGGTTGAGGTGCATGAAGTATTTGCAAAATATGAATTTCCGAGTCTCTCATATTTATAGGGAGGGTAAAGGACGGCGGATGCCATTGCTAATTTTGGATTTTCTTCTTCTAAATATGTTTAGTTGAATTCTTTTTCAGATTTTTGTTCTAGATTAGTTTTTTATGATTCCTCTTGTAAAGGGCAGTTTCGTTTTGCCCAAACATTTTTGTATTCTTTTTTTTACTCTTAATAATATTAGGTTCACTTGCTTTTTGGGGTTTTGAGGGGTGCCAACCTAGTTGGGATGTATCTTTCTCCATTTCGGCTTGCGTTCCTGCTTTTACTCAAAAAAACTATTAGCATGGGCTCTAAATAGTAATTCTATGTAATTTTACTTATAATTTTACTTATCTGCTATATTTTCTGTTTTTGCCAAAAGTTTGTCAGCTAAGCATAATAGATGATTTAAAATTTTAACGTAATAAACTTTTTCAGTAATTTGAGCTTATACAAGTTGAGGCGAAGCTTGTAGTTTTCAGCATAGTTTGAGGTTAATCTTGATGAGCTCAATGTGTTGAACTATTTTAGAACAAGGTGAAATATGATCTGTGCCTGGATTGAGTTTGAGTTTGTGTATATTTAGTTGTGTGAAGCTTGAGCTAGAACATAAAAGCTTGCATTAAGCTTGGCTCTCTAAATAGCCAAGTTTGAACTCTTCAAAGTTTGGCTTACACTGTTTACAGCTTTCGATGTCTTCAATGACAACTTCCAATCCGAGTCTTTGAATCTGAATTTAATACATTTTTACTGATGTGATAATGTAATGGTATCTACACGTTTTTGCAAGTATTTTACAGGCATCTCCTCACTGTTACATTGGGTGTGTCCACAGAGTCATTGATAACTAGTTTTTGTTTTTTTAAATGAAGGCCATTTTAACATTTTTATCGTTTTTTCTTGTTTCATGAACTTCCTTCCTGTTCTTCTCACTCATCATCAACTTTTTCCTCTCATAAAGGCTGTCCAATAGTAATAGCTTTCAAGAGTGCGTGAAGATTGGATCCTGCAAGATGAAGGGCCCATACTGGTCACAGCATTGCTTTTTTTGGATTTTAACATTTTAGCATGTTGGTTCATGGTAAGTGCTTTCACATTCGAGCAAAAATGTCGATGATTAGATGAGATGCTCCTTTTTTAGATTCAAATACTTTGTTTTCTCGTATTTACTGTGCTTATTAATCAAGCTGTCAATAGGGTTTGGTCTGGATCTCAAATATAGAATGTAAAAGATCAGCTTTATTAGCTATATTACAATGATGTTTTACAAACCTCACAGTTCCGCTTTTTGAAATAAAAGTTGGGGCTGCTTGAAATGCATTCATATGTCACTACAAATATTTTACAGTATCAATTACTATCTCAGTAGTTGAACCCTCAAACAGAAGGGGGTATCTTTATTTTCAGTTCAATGAACTCTTTCTCCTTGAACTAATAATCTGAAGAAGGTAACTTGTATGACAAAAATTATAGTGCTTGAAAAAGATTAGTTGCAAGGGTACTGGGAGAGAGAGAGTAAGTAATAAGAGCCCAAGAACCTCTTAGTCTCTATTGTTGTGTTGACAGCATTTTCTTAAAATAGCAAAGTTTATGAAAATATCTTACAATTTCATTTCTTAAGCTATTCAATAATGTATGCTAAACAAGATTTAAACGCTCTTTTGAAGTTCTACAATATGAAAGATCAGCATAAGTTCAGGCATAAACCTTGATCATAAAATACACCAAGGTGACAGGAAAGTTATTGTATGATCTACCTATGTTCTTTACACTCCCCCCATTATGGAAACAATTGTTTGTTTGCCTTTGCACAATCAGAAGTAGCACACCAAAATAGTGACTTGTGATTTTTTGAAGTGGTGCGCATGCATTGTAATCATATAAACAACTATAAATCTACAGATATTTTCATTGTAAATGATAACATAGCAGCCACAACGACACTTGTAATCGTGATTGTGAATCTAGTTTTTAAATATTAAGGTGCCTGCTATAACTGTCTTGTAATTAAGTGAAAGCAATAATGTTGCCTCATGGAACCAAATTTTAGGCCCAGACCCCAACCATAAAATTTGAAAAAAACAAAGGAATCCTGCGTGAAATTTTTTGTTAAAGGAGTGCAAAGTTTTTTGGTAAATAAGTTAAACCATTGATGTAGTGACTGTGGAATGTGAAACTAGCTTTGTTTTGTCTTTGAATTTTTTTTTCATGTTCTAATTCGATCTCATGTGAATAATATTTCATTATGTCAATTTCTTTTAGGATTCAAACTTTAGCTCCTTATTTCTTCTGAAGTGTATAATAGTTCTACATATTTCATCCTCTTCTATTTAGTGGTACATTGTATCTCATGTTGTTTTTTTTTTATGTAAATGACAGCTGGCATTGCATAATGGATGTTGGACCTGACTTTCTGAAATATCTTCTGTTCAAGAATAGATATAGTTTGTCCCTTTTCCTTTATTATCTTGTGTTGTGTTTGGTCCAACTGTCGTCATGAAATTAGGTAAGATACTTTTGATTGATAGTTATATACTGTGAATGAAACTATTGATCTCTCTCGCTCTCGCTCTTTCCATTGGCCTTTATTTTATTTTATTTTTTTTATGATTTTTTCCCTTGTGAAATGAACATTATTTATTGATGGTAAATAGGTACGGGTGTCTATGGAAATAGAATGTCTATAATTTTAATGTTCAAATATGACAAATAACATCGTATGGATTCTGAATTTTATTTCTATTCTTGTCTGGCTCAACTGATTTTGTAGTGAAGATTAGGTATTCTCCAGCATGGCTAAAATATCATATGATCACTAGAAAATCAGTTGAGCCAGCCACGAAAAATAAAACATGACAAGAAACTCATGCACCAATATAGAAATCATATTCAGAATGTTTATAATTTTCAAATAACACCATGAGTTTCTTGTCAATATTGGATTTATCTTGGCTGGCTCAACTGATTTTCTAGTGAACATTTGATATTTTAGTTATGCTGATGGAGAATACCTGATCATGTTAGATACAATATAAATAGTATGGCTATATAAATCATGTGCTTTGCAAATCAAATCATTAAAACATATTTATATTTTAGCTCTTTGGAGTGGTGACATTCTTCCCCTAATTTCCCATATGTGACCTGATGACCTTTAGTCATTTATTTATGATATTTGACGTGAAGTTACTTGACCGATATGATATTTGCTTTCTGACATTGGCTTTCAACTTATGGTTCTGAACAAAAAGGCTATTTGTGGTGCATTTGTTTTTTCACATATCCTATACTTATTATCTTTGTTTAGTTTTTCCATGAATTTGACAATTCCTGGGATGATCAGTTGTACCCGTCAATGCGTTTCACAAATGAAATTTTGATGGGTCAGGTTTTTCACAAAAAGATTTGGATGACTCATCTCCTGGACAAAGTTTGGACGGAAGTTTCAGGAACTCCAGCTCTGGTTTGTAACAATAACCTGATCTTTTTCTATTTTAATGTTTATCTTGTGATGGTGATTTTTTTTTTTTTATTATCCATTTTCCTTCATGGATGTGATGACTGTGTTATGATTTATCTGACTGCTTTTGGAAACTGTTAGATTAATAGGAGTATAAACGAAAATTAGTTAGTGACAGTCTGCCGTGAGATCATATAACATGATAATTTTGAGAACCATTATAGACAAATATGTAGAGAAAGAAATTTCTTACATGTAGTTTCTGAAGATTTAGTGCACATCATGATATCCTATGTTAGGTTATATAGTCAATGAAACAGCTTCCCCTTCACAATTAAATTTTGGTTTCATTGGTTTTTCTTTCTACCCTTATGATCACTCTTGACAAGTTATAAGTTTAAGGGTCAGTTTGGGACTGTTTTCTACAGTCCAAAAGCTGCATTTTGGAAAAGCTTTCCGAAAATTTTTAATTACCGTTAGTTTGGGATTAATATCACATTGTTTGAACCTATTTTCTAACGATACTTTTTTAAAAAGTAAAGTGAAAGTAGTGCGACAACAATCTCAAACTGACCTTAAGGCTCATTGGGGAGACATATGATCTCAATGAATACAATTCTGGGACAAAATTAAACCGATCGTTATTTCCATTCAGGAGGCATGTTACTCTAGTCCTAAGAGAGGTTATTTTTTTAAGACAAGTAAATCCAAATTAAGTAAATCAGAACTTAAATTAAGTTCAAACTTATCCCTGGGATGTGATGTTTGTTTTTAACATGATTTACTAGACACAATCTAACTTGGAATGAGAAATTATGGTTTTGATTATCTTATTTCTACATTTCAGTTTGAATAGTAGTCTAGCTGTAAGAATTTTACTGGCAAACTTGTTACTGATCATGCATATAAACAAACTTGCTTCCATAAAAAGTTCATGCAATATTTTTTTGCATGGCTACAAATAATGCTCTACTAATGTAGAAGTTTTGAACCTTGCTCCTTCATATTATCAATATTAACAACATAAAGTTACTGTTGGTTCATAATTATTATGTCAAGTTTTTAAATTCTCTATACTAATGCTTTATAGTAAAAGAGCTTTTCCTTATAATAGATCCCTTGCTCAAAGTGGTTTTCCTTATAATAGATCCCTTGCTCAAAGTGGTTTATAGTGTTCTCCAAATTCAGTAAAATGATACTGGCAAAACACATTTTTTCAGAACACTGGACATCTCTTTTTCTTTTTCTTTTTCTTTTTTCTTTTTTAATTTCTGTTCAGCCCTTCAGCTGTAAAAATATTCCATTCAGCCCTCTATTTTTCGAACATGGGGTTATTCTTTTTTTTTTTTTTTTTTTTTTTTTGATATAACATATGTTTTATAGTTATCGTCAAACAGGTGCCAAAACTCACATTTGTTTTTAGAGGAAAAGCGTGTTATGAAGTCCTTCAACTTTAATATTTTACTTACTTGAGCTCCTTCACAATGAAAATATATTCATGAAGCTTTCCACTTTTAAATTGAGTCAAATTTTTTATAATCAAGTCTGTTAGAAAAGGTGCAAAATATATTTAAGGATGAAAATTTAAGGATTTAATATAATTCTTACAGTTTAAGAGCTCAATAGCGTAGGCTCAGAAGAGAGAGGCTAAAAAATGTGTTTTTAGGCTCAGAAGAGAGAGGCTAAAAAATGTGTTTTTCCAAAACCGTATTTATTTCGTATAATAAACAATCCTAATATGACTAAACCACTGATAAATCTTTCCAACAAAATGCATTGCTGAACTTTTGCTCTTTTTGTTCCATGTTGTATTTCATTACTAATTTTCCACGTGAGTTTCTCCTCAATGCAGCTCTCTCCATTCGTAGTGCATCTAGTAATTCTGCCTCAAGCCAGTTCAATTCTAATTCTAAAAGAGTGTTGAAGGCGCTAAAAGACTATGGAAGGAAGCTTATAAACTTTGAATTATTTGAACAGAGCTTGGAGGATTGGGTTTTAGAACATTTACGTGCTGATTTAATCAACGACGAGCGGTCTTTCAGGCCCCCTTTCTCAATTGATGAATTGTGCAAGCTTGATTTAGCATTGGAGGGTGTCTTATTTCAACAACTATGCCGTATGCCTTGTGTACCTCATGCTTCAGATGATTTTAAAGAAGAGCAGTATATTGCAATGGAAGATTTTCTTCATGCTATTATAAATGGATTGTGGCGCACATTTTGGCGCAAAAGCGGACCATTGCCATTCTTCATATCTTGCCCCTATCGTCTTGGATCTAAGTTCTACTCTGTAGAGAAGGCAATATCAAGAGGGAGGCTTGAAGATCTTTCCGCGCTGGCTTTAATATCAAAATCTAGAAGTGATCCACAAGCTCACTGGGGTCAAGTGACAGAGCTGGCCTTATTTAGACCCGATATATTGTCAGATAACGAGTTAAAATTATCTTCGAGCTGCATATGTGAAGCCCTCTTTTATGGAATTCACATACTAATTTCTAGGAGTTTGAGCAGAGCCGACACAGTTGGCTATGATTCCGTGTTTGTTTTGGTTTTTGATTCCAAATTTGGTGGTGTGGTGAAGCTTGGAGGTGACATTAGTAGACTTGATCTGCGGTCTACTAATCCATATCAATCTGTGGTTGAGTGGATCAAATATCATGCTGAAATCAAAGCTTCCCCAGTCGATCGGGTATGGAATAAACTGGGGAATCCAAACTGGGGGGACCTGGGAACATTACAAGTACTCCTAGCAACTTTCTATTCCATTGTCCAGTGTAAAGGACCACCAAAAAGGTCAATAGCCTCGTTGGCCGCAGATCATAATCTGCGTCTTCAGAAGCGCAGGATCGAGTGCTGCCATGGCGAAAGTGAACATGCCCTTGTGTCTTTCCAACATTCAGGACAAGAAGGGGAGATTGTAGAGCTCGAGCAAAGTGACGATGGGAACAAAACATCACGTTTGAAGCTTCGACGGGGTGAAATAGTAACGCTGGATGACCCGCTACAGGGGCGTAAGAGTTTTCAAGTTCAGGAAATTTTGGTTAGAGGGAACTCATTCCTTTACTCTGCTGTCTCCCTAGATAATCCGAAAGAGTTGTTAACTTTATACGTGGGTGCGCATCCGTGTAGCTTAGAGCCGTCTTGGGAAGATATGAGTTTGTGGTACCAAGTACAAAGACAAACAAAAGTGTTGAACACCTTGAAGCAGCGAGGAATCACGAGCAAGTATTTGCCAGAAATTGTTGCCTCAGGCCGAGTTTTGCACTCAGGTACATGCGAAAAGCAGAGCCAGGCAGGCCGTTGTGATCATCCCTGGTGCGGAACCCCGATTCTCGTGACATCTCTAGTTGGGGAGCAACTCTCTTTCACCATTGCTCAGAACAGCATGTTTTCGTCCGAGGAGGCAGTACGCTGCTGCAGAGACTGCCTGGCTGCTCTCAGGAGTGCAGCAAGTGCGGGTGTTCTGCATGGTGATATTTGTCCTGAGAACGTTATTTGTGTAATCGATCCACAGGGAGCAGGAAACAGATTTTCTTACGTGCCAATTTCGTGGGGACGTGCAGTTCTGGAAGACAGAGATAGCCCGGCCATTAATCTACAGTTCTCTTCATCCCATGCACTTCAGCATGGAAAGCTGTGCCCATCATCTGATGCAGAAAGCCTTATTTACCTGCTATATTTCGTGTGCGGGGGGAATATGCGGCCACAGGATTCGATAGAATCTGCTTTGCAATGGAGAGAAAGAAGCTGGGCGAAGCGTTTGATTCAGCAGAAATTGGGTGAGGTTTCAGCTCTTTTGAAGGCATTTGCTGATTATGTTGACAGCCTATGCGGAACTCCATATCCGGTTGATTATGAGATTTGGCTAAAGAGGTTAAATAGAGCAGTGGATGGGTTAGGAGACAGAGGTAAAATGGTTGATGAATTTGCAGAAATTACACTTCAAATAGAGGACGTTGCAGAGTCCTCAGGAACTTGTGGAGCTGCGAGTTGATTCGGATTTATATTTTGTGACAATGTGGGCAATTCTATATGTGATTGTAGCACATTTTATTTACAACTGTTTCTCAATGAAATTTTATTTTCCATTTGAAATTTACATTGTCAACACTCTCTAAACTATTTTGAGTTAATTTTAGATCTTTTCCTGGTCTTGATTTATGTATTGTTTCAACCTTGTTGACTTACTCTCTGTCAAAATCTGCCAATCCCTAGCTAGTTTCATCATATATTAACTGACTTGAATTATTCGTACGAGTCTTGCAAATTATCTCAGTTTTGACTTGGGACCAATTTGGAATTGATTTTGAGAAAAGCTGGTTCTAAAAAGTTATAGTTTTAAAATAGTAGGAAACTGTAAAAAAAAAAAAAAAAATTAATTAGAGTTAATTTAGTATTGATATCACATTGTGTAAATCTATTTTTCAATGATATTTTTTGAAAAACCAGTCAAAAAACAATGCAACAACGGTCCAAACTAACCCTTGGAATCAATTTTTGGGTGAAAGGCAGTGATTTCCAATGAATTCTGATGAATTACTTTAGAATGGTTCAGGACAATGATTACATTATTTCTATGAAAAAATGAATGAAAATTCCAGCACAAATCAAGGTTGAGAAAACAAAAAAATTTTTTTTTTCAAATGCCACTTCTCCAATAACAACAATTCATATAATAATACAACTTTTTGCTAACCGTTCTTGAACCAAACTTTTGCTTTAAACGTTTACAAATAAGGAAAAGTCCTACCAAAATTTATGATGCCTACCACCAGGCTTCCCAAATTAGAAATACAAGACTCTTCTGAGAGGTGTTCAATTGTCATAACAAACATATATACATTCCCTTCAGTGTGAAACCAAAGCTGCCATGAGTAATAAATATTGGAATGAATACCTTTGTATCCATCATTCACTCTGCAACTGCTGTCCTCTTTTCCATCAGTGATTCTAGAAATGCGGAACAGAGTTTGGTGAGGGGCGGGAGATTATGCGACGGGCCGCTAAATATGCTCTCCCATGGCCTCTCAGATGGAACCCATGGAGTTTGGGTCTTTTTCAGTTCAATTTTCGGTAGCTCCCCGTAGATTGATGAGTACCCGAATTTCCCTGCAAAGAAACAATACGTTTTGCAAGTTCAAATAGACATTTAGCGTTTGGCTCAACAAATAAATACGATGACGAATTGACAATCATTAAACAAATTGGTAAAGTGAAAATTAATTGCAATAACAATGCATCTCTTCCTCTATCATCAATAAGGTTTCAAGGGACTAAGGTCTAAATAACAACTGCCATACTTTTTCCCCAGTTGGTCAGCTACATGGTTTCTTCTGTTCCATTCTTCCCTAGCTTTTAGGTTTCAATGTAAAAATAATAAACAAAAGATTATCTTTTTCACGTTAAGCTCCAAATATTTTGTATTAACTTCAAAGTTTAACCAAGTACGAGGGGATATTCATAGAAAACGAAAACCTGACCAACAATAGTAAACAAAACTGACCCAACAAGATACTCCAATTTGCTCATAGTAAAATGCAGCAATTAGCAAACTCACAGCCAACTGGGTGAAAGAAAAATCAAGGGCAAAAATCTTAAAACTACCCCTGGGATTAAGTCCCGCCACCTTGAACCTTTCCCAAATTACTCTTTGAAAATTATTAAACACCTCATCTCTTTTTCTCATGATGTATATATAGCTTACTTAATACCTGCTAACATAGTTGTTAAAGGCGCGCCTCAGGCTCAAATCACTCAAGGCTCACAGTCAAGCGCCTCGTCATACCTCATGCGAAGTGTGTTCCTCGGACGAGCGCCTTGGTGGCATTGAAAAAGGCACGCCTCAGGCGCGCCTTTGTACAAATGCATAGTTTTAGAGGTTTTTTAATTAGCAACCTTAATTTAATCTTGATCATCCAAAAGACAAAAAAACAAAACGTTAAAACAACAGACAAAACAAAAAACTTCTCTCTTTATTATGTCTTCATCAACTTCACTAACAACAAACGATAAATACTTAATGTTGTAGCAGAAGAGTATTTGAAGATGATGATTTGACATGGCTTGATGTTAATGGAGCCTTTGGAGCTGAAAAAAGTGTGTATTGTACTAAAGGAGTAGAAAAAAGTATTCACTAATACCATTGCTTCAAGTGTTGAGGAAAAAAGAAAGACTAAAGTAT
>CAOJCR010448743.1:0-10561 GCA_948330485.1 Euphorbia neoarborescens | reverse complement strand
TTTAATATTAATATATATTATAATCACTTATATTATTAAATATTATTATATATCTTGAAAAAAAGAAAAGTAGAAAAAAACACAGTAAGAAACTAAAAAATTCTATATCGTCTCACAATCTAATCCTTGAAAAAATAAACTCGTTATTTTATTTCTTATATAATTTTAAAATATATTTAAATAGAGATCCCCGCGGAGATGGGAAATCCGGTGAGGATGGAGATGAGGTAAAATTTTCCCCACAACCTTCATGGGGATGGAGATGGAGATGGAGATTCCCCACTAGTAGCGGAGAGGGGGATAGTATGACATTCTCCGCCCCATGATTATCCCTAATCATACCATAATTTGTTATCATTATAAAAATAATTTATTTTTATTATTATTAATTTTTATCATTCATTTAATCATTATTTAAAAAAATTATTTTTTAATAAAATAATAATATCATTATAGTTTTTTTATAAATAATATCATTATAGGTTTATATAAATTTTGCACATATATTATATATGCATGTGGATGTGAATGCTAAATTATATTAATATAAATTGATTCTAATTTACATGATCATTAAGTTGACTTATATATACAAATACACATAGAAGTTTTTCACAACATTTCATCTCAATTTTATCACTATGTCGTTGCAATATAATATTGATATATTATTGATAACCGTATGAGTTACAAGCTTCCTTGGAATGAATCACGAACCGAACTCAGATGACTTGAAAACACAAGGAAGAAAGTGACACCGGTGATTTTCCGGTGAAAAACCCTCCGATGCCTAAGTCAGCCAAAAGGAAATCTTAAAGCTGAAAAGTATTCAAATTATAGAGAATTTGCAGACAGGTTAAAAGTTACCTTTTGTGTGTAACCATTGGGCTTTTTATACCTCTTTTTCCTCATAACCGTAATCTGTTAGAGAATATTTTGTCCAATGATTGCTGTCCCCTGTGTAAGGACTAAAATGCCCCTTGATTGTTTGCTGTTTGAACAGCAATACAAACCGGGGAGGAAAGCAAGGCATTCCCGGGTCTATGACCGGATGAGACTAAACGAAGTCCCGGATATTCATTTCGACAGGTATCCCGAGTGTTCATCCGGCATGAGACCGGGTCATATGTAAAATGTACTGACTGTTATCTGTTGTCCCTCCTTGGAGTTTCTAGAAGTCTTTTAAGACTGAATGTAGTTCTCTTTTTCCTGATGAACTGAAAAGCACTGATTATCATCAGTAGTCCCCCTCTGAAGTTCTTGAAGTCTTTTAAGACTGAATGTAGTTCTCTGTTCCCGGGTGAACTGAAAAGCACTGATTATCATCAGTAGTCCCCCTCTGAAGTTCTTAAAGTCTTTTAAGACTGAATGTAGTTCTCTGTTCCCGGGTGAACTGAAAAGCACTGATTATCATCAATTATGTTGTCGCAAAATTGTATCGACATATTATATTGTCGTTAAATTGCATCAATATATATTGACTCTAATTTACGTCGTTGTTAAATCGACTGTAAGATATAATGAAACACACAGGAGTTTTTAATAACATTTCAACTTAGTTTCATCTGTATATTTTTGATATATAGCAACGACACATTATGTTATTGCTAAATTATATCGATATATTCCAATTTTAATTTACTTCGCCACTAATATAGTTTACATTGTCGCTAAATCGACTATAGTATGTATCTAAATATATATGAGAGTTTTTAAAAGCATTTCATTTCAATTTCGTCAATATATTGTCATTATATAGCGTTGACATATTATATCGTCATTAAATTGCAATATATAGTCTCTAATTTATACCGTCGCTAAGCCAATTCTAACATATAATTAAATATATATTGAATTTTTAATAATATTTCATTTCAGTTTTGTGATTATATCATCGCTATATATCATTGATCCACTATTAATGTTAATTTTACAATTATATATAAAAAGTAGGGCAAGTTAGAAGTTGAAAGATAAAAATTTTAATATATTCAAAATATTTATAAAATTGTATTTTTTTAATGAAAATATTTTTAAAATATTATATATATATATTAATAAAAAATTCGTTGCTTTTTTTGGAGTATAATAAATACAATAAATCACAAAATAATTGTATATAAATAATAAATAATTATCATGAAGTGGGGAACATACTTCAATTATATAAAATAAATTCATAAAAGCCAAAAACAAAAATCTCGTATAAGGTACCCATAAAATGATAAAATGTCAAATGGATGAAAATTCAATCGAGGGCAATAAGGGCCACAAAATTTTTAAATATCAAGGTCTCCGAACCGGCCGCGGACCCTACGCTTCCCTCGCACGTGACCGAGAGACTTTTCCGCTACGTGGTCATATCACGATTGTACACGTGTCCATCAATCACGTTAAAGCGCCATATCATATTAATTGCCCGTTTGGTTTCGCTTCGAGCTTCCTTGCCTCCACTTTCTCTGTTTCACTCAATCTATACGAAGCATATAAAAGAAAAAAAGAAAAAGAAAAAGCCATTGCTGAGTTGCTCTCTCTGTTCTTCAACACTCGTTTTCAAATATCAATTTCCTTGTGAAGATCAGATTTCTATGCTTTCTCTCTGCTTTAATCTAGCTCTTTAAACACAGGTAAACATTGATCCGCCTTTCTTCGTTTTAGCTTTATGTTTCGTTTGGGCGATAACTGTGCGAGGAAATGATGAATGGAGAAAATTTAAATACGAGAAGTTTTTGTTGTTTTTTTGCTCGTTGATTGATCTGTTATGTTTTTTTTTTCTTTTTGTATATTTTTAGGATCTTTGGTGCCACTTTTGTGTGGCATAATCTTTTCTTTTGTATAATTGTTTTTTTGAATTGTTTTGATTGCTTTGGGAGCTTTTCAGGTTGAAGAAGTGAATCAACGAATATGAGTAATAGCATAGGTCACAATTTATTCCAACAGAGTTTACTTCGTCCAGCGGTTTTAGAACATCGAAGCAAGCTAAATATCTCTTCTGGCATTCCTTATGCGAGCCAAGGCGTCGCGGCACCGACTATAAGGAGGTTACCGATATCCACTACTTTTTATGCGAACAGTTTGAAGGTGCGGAAATCGAAATTGCCTGTCCGTTGTCGTCCTCCTGCTGCGATCAAGCCACGTGCAGTGTTAGCTATGGATCCGGCATCCGAGGTATTTTCCACGTTCTGACCTCTGCGACTGTTGAATTTGAGATTTTTGAAATTTTTAATCATTTTCATAGGTTCAGGGTTCAGAAGTTAATTATATACGTCTAACCATGTGGTCTGTGGTCTTGCCCCTTTGCCCTATTTACGCCGGGGACGGATTCAGATATAATTTTGGGGTGCACAAATTATTTTTTGGGGTGCTTTTACCAAGCTCTATATTAGAGCTCTAATTGACTCTAATGGAGGTTTTTGGGGGGAGAAGGTGCCCAAGCCCCCTGCATATAATTCCTAAAGACTCTGTGCCATCAGTTTTACAGTGAAAACATGACAGTGATTATGCTGATTTAAACCTGTAGTTTTTAACTACGTAGCTTAAAAAATTTATTCAAGAAGTCTTAGGACTCTCTCTTGAAACTCACTCTCCCATTGGTAGGTTTTATAACTTCTATTCTATTTAATAAGGAAATATAATAAAGCCAACCAAGAAAATAGAAGTCTCACAAGAAGAGTCACGCCAGATTGACATTATTGCTTCTCAGTTTAGAAAGAGATAGAGCATGTGTACATACACATACATACATACATTTGAGTTCTTCTGGAGCCTGATAGACATTGATAAATTCTTTCCTTGCAGCAAATTATTGGAAAATTCAACCTCGAAGGGAATATTGAGTTGCAGGTATCTTGCAGCTAATCTTGTACATATGAACTAGGCTCCAATATAGTGAGTTAGTTTTTTTAATGTTAACGCTTACTGTAAATCTGATATAGGTAAATGTTGTCCTCATGTAAGTTTCTTCCTTCTAATTGAGCAGGTTTCTGTTTGCAACCCTACTAATGGTTCTATCACACAAGTAAATATCCAAATAACTTACGGCAGTGATTCTTTGCTGCTACATTGGGGTGGGATACAAGATAGAAGAGAGTAAGTCCAATTCTGGTTGTGAGCTTTGACATATACATTCATTCATATTTGTTGAAATTTCAATTGACACGGTTACAACCTTTTGCATATTTAATTCGTACTTATGTTTTGCTACCTTCGTTAGAAAGTGGGTGCTTCCTTCTCGTCAGCCAGAAGGGACCAAAAATTATAAGAACAGAGCCCTTAGAAGTCCTTTTGTTAATGTACGTGCCTAGAAGTGTACCATTTTGACATTCTTATTGATATGTTGTTTGAAAAGACAAAAGATGTATACACTCAAATAAATGATTACCTAGTTGTTTGTTAATGCATTTTTTGCTTCTGTAGTCTGGTTCGAGCTCGTTCCTCAAAATAGAGATTGATGATCCTGCAATACAAGCCTTGGAGTTTCTTATAGTTGATGAGGCTCGGAATAAATGGTGAGTTTCTTCTGTCATTCTTTTTACAGATTATATGTATCAATATGAGCTAACTAACATCATGAAATATATCTCATGTTCGGCGATTTCATATTGCAGGTTTAAAAATAACGGTGAGAACTTTCATGTTAAGTTACCTGCAAAAGAGAAGTTGGCAATTCAAGATGTCTCAGTCCCCGAGGACCTTGTACAAATTCAAGCATATCTCAGATGGGAACGGAAGGGTAAACAAATGTATTCCCCGCAACAAGAGAAGGTGAGTGTTTCGCATTTATTTAATTAGTTTCATTTGAAAAACTGTGTGAGAGAAGCTGTGTTTTTTATGCTCAGATGGATAAAAAGCACAACATTTTGGGCTATACTTTTTTTTTTCCTGTCATTGTATGCCTTTAAAAGTTTATTCATTTTGTCTGGTTATCTTGAATATCTTTTCCTCATCATAGGAAGAGTACGAAGCTGCTCGTACCGAACTATTGGAGGAAGTAGCCAGGGGTACTTCTGTTGAGGACCTACGAGCAAGATTGACTAAGAAAAATGGAACACAAGAAATTAAGGACTCGCTTGTCTCTGATATAAAAAGAAAGATACCTGAAGATCTTGTCCAGATTCAAGCTTATATAAGATGGGAAAAGGCCGGGAAACCCTCATATTCTCCAGAGAAGCAACTGGTAAATTTACCAATTTTTTTTCCGATTAGTGTCTACCTTAGCCACAGACAATAAATAAATTAAGCTTTCTAGTAACAATCTTGCACTTGTAGTGAGAGTGTTAATAACTACTTGTCCTTGGGATTTGTTCCTGTGTACTTTTCATATGCAGAGGGAATTTGAGGAAGCAAGAGCAGATTTGCAAAGAGAACTGGATAGTGGTGTTACCTTGAATGAGATTCGGGAGAAAATCTCTAAAGGAGAGATCCAGAACAAGGTCTCAAAGCAGCTGCAGAAAAAAAGATATTTTAGTGCTGAAAGGATTCAACGCAAAAATAGGGACTTAGGGAAGCTTGTCACTAAATATAATACTAAATATAATACTAAGTCCACGGTTGAAGAAGTTTCAGTAGAGCCTAAAGCCTTGAAGGCAGTGGAACTTTTTGCCAAAGCAAAGGAAGATAATGATGATGCTGTTCTAAGCAAGAAGATTTTCAAGCTTGCTGATGGGGAACTTCTGGTCAGTATAGATGAAGATATACATTCCAATTTTCCTCTGATTTGAGGTTTAAAATGATTATTTCTACTTTTATGAATAATTATGACTTTCAAACTTATTACACATTGTGAAGACACTTGTGACCAAGCCTGTTGCTGGTAAGACAAAAGTCTGTGTTGCCACTGATGTTAAAGAGCCAGTCACTCTTCACTGGGGTTTGTCTAGGGAAGAAAGAGAGTGGTTGGTGAGTTTCTTTACAACTTTAAATTCTTCTATTCTAGACATGGTCCAAAGCTAAACATGGGCATTATTTTGTTTTCCTCTGTTCTATATGTAATCACTGGCTTTTTGTTTGTATATCTTATAAATGTATTAATGTTTTGCAGGAACCACCTACAAATGTGTTGCCTTCTGGTTCGGTAACTCTGGGCCAGGCTGCTGAAACACAACTTACAAATATTGCTTCTTCTGCTGGAACTCCTTATCAGGTTTGTGAAGCATATTGATTTTCATCCATTGTCACTGGACAGCTTATCCCTACACTAAAATTTCCAGTCACATATTTACGGAAATCTTTTTACAAGACAATGATGAGTAGTTTCATTCTATGTAGATACATGAAGAAAATGTAGTATGATTATGATATCCCTAATTTGTTTTTCAGGTCCAAACCTTTGAATTGGAGATTGAAGAAGATAGCTTTGCAGGGATGCCTTTTGTGCTTTTAGCTGATGGGAAATGGATAAAGAATAATGACTCAGACTTTTATATCTCTTTTAGGGGTGGAGCTAAGCAACCCCAAAAGGTTTCTTTCAATTCATCCTGTGATTACATGGTTTATGAAGGATTGCATTCTCTCTTTCATCACTTTATTATATTGATTAACTTGATTTATTCTGAAATAATTGATGTATAACATAATAATATTGATATACATATATAACTTGATTATATAGCTTACATAATTGTTAAATTCTGTTATTCGTTTCGAAAGGATCCTGGTGACGGAAAAGGTACAGCCAGATTGTTGTTAGATAAAATTGGAGAGTTGGAGAGTGAGGCGCAGAAGTCCTTCATGCACCGGTCAGTATTCTTCCCATGATTTGGTTGTCACAGTATCGAACTGCATCATGAACTCACATTTTCTTGCATGTATGTATGCACTCAGGGTATATTCCACATGTTAATTTAAGGATGAGTCAGCGGATCCTGTGTATTGTATTCAATAGCCAGGGATTGCTGGTCTCTAGACTTCCAATTCTAGGTGTCTGCAATGCCGAAACCTATTCTTAATATGCTTCATATAAGCAAAACAAATAATCATGGAAGTATTGACATAGGGGCATAAAATATGTTCTGATTGAGTATTATGATGTATCCTGTTGCTTAACAGCTGCTTGTTTGATGGCACAGAGTTTTAAAAAGTTTCCTTTAGAGCCAGATATAATCTTTATTTTCTTTCCTTTGCTTTTGTAGATTGAACTTCTGCAGTTTTTTTTGTATTAGTTAAGCTTCTGTGCCATCTCCTATGCATTACATAATCTTTACTAGTATTCAGTTGTCAATTCTAGTGTTAGAAAGCTTAGCCAGACTGGGGTTTTACTTTTCAATGCTTTCTGCTTGCTTGCCCAAAATATTGCTCTTCTCATTGTTGATATCAGAAAACATTACTTCCAAAATGCAATGTTATGATGAACCTGTGACGTTGGGTAATCTAAACTCATCTCCTTTCGTCTTAGTCTCAGTGTCTTTAATTTTCTGTCAAAATGTGAAATTAAAAACTGATTTTTGCATATTATTTGAATATTTTCATTCAATTGTTTTTATTATTTTTACTTCTAAAACTTTTTCATAAAAAAGCATATTTTGATTGCGGATATCAAGTGTGGGCAACTTTTGCATCTAACTCTGAAACTAGAGTGCAATACGAACTACGCAGTATTTGTTTTCTTTTTGGGATTATTGTGTTTTCTCACTGTTATTTATCTTGTTGTGATTTACTATTATTGTGAAACAAATTTAGATTCATTTGGTAGTAGACTGATTCTTGAGATTGAGAATTTTTAAGGATGAAGAAATTGCAAATGTCTTCTTTTACCTTTCTCCATTTTCACTTAACTCCTGTTGATTAGGTGATAACAGAATGATAGCGACACATCTCTTTTATCTTGCTTATATGTTTCACAACAATCCGAATATTCAAAACACTTGTGTGATCTTTGTGCTAACTCAATTATTTTCTAGTAGTATGACTCCTTCATCGAAGTTATCATATTTGTTTTTGTTGATTGACATACTATGAATGTTGTACTGCATTACTTTCATGATTTCATTAAAGATTATTTCCCTGTGTGTGTTTTTCTATCTTTTGTTATTTCTCGTATTAAAGATTCCTGAAGAGTCATACTTCTCTTTCTTTTCGTAGATTTAATATTGCAGCGGATTTGATGGAGCAAGCAATGAATGCTGGTGAATTGGGACTCGCAGGGATCTTAGTGTGGATGAGGTTTATGGCTACGAGACAACTCATTTGGAACAAAAACTACAATGTCAAACCACGGTAAATTGTCTTGAGCAATGGAGAAGTGTTTCTCTATATAGTTTTAATGTGTGATGATCTCTTCAGGCAAGTATATTTGTTTCATCTGTACAGTGAGATCAGTAAGGCACAAGATAGGTTGACGGACTTGCTCCAAAATGTTTATGCAAGTCATCCACAATATCGGGAGTTATTGCGGATGATTATGTCTACTGTTGGTCGAGGAGGTGAAGGTGATGTTGGACAGCGTATTCGGGATGAAATTCTGGTCATCCAGGTAGTTATTGGATGTCATTGTGCTGTTCACATAAAAGTGGGGATTTCAGTATCTAAATAATCTATTTGTGTGTTGATTCTAGAGAAACAATGATTGCAAAGGTGGAATGATGGAGGAATGGCATCAGAAGCTGCATAACAACACGAGTCCTGATGATGTTGTAATCTGCCAGGTATTGAAATATGAATTCGTTCATGCAGTCATTGACTTCCAAAACCTCTGTACTTAATTAGAATACCTTGTCATGCAGGCATTAATTGATTACATTTCAAATGACTTTGACATCAGTGTATACTGGAAAACTTTGAATGAAAATGGAATTACGAAAGAACGACTTTTAAGTTATGACCGTGCCATCCACTCTGAACCAAACTTCAGAAGAGATCAAAAAGAAGGTCTTTTGCGTGATCTTGGAAGCTACATGAGAACTTTGAAGGTTGGTAATGTTAAAATATTCATAAGTGATCTAGTTTTATATAAATTCCTGTTTGGTAATATTGCGATTGATATGCTTAGTTGTATTGACGTTTTCATATTCCATGTATTGGGTGATTGTTACAAATTACTTATGAACGACAATGGATTCAAGTTATGTTTTTAACAAGACATTTTTTGCCCTCTATCTATTTGTGCATTTTGAGAAGTGAAACAGGTCCATAGTTCATATGTGCGTGCATGCAAGTGTGTGTGTGTGTGTATATATATATATACTTATGTACATGTCATACAGTACACAAATAGATTTATCATGATTATGTGGTATTTCTTTTCATCCTTATTATTAGCTTCATTAACTTGATTTCTTTCCCTATTTGACTGTAGGCAGTTCATTCAGGTGCAGATCTTGAGTCTGCTATTGCAAATTGTATGGGCTACAGAGCTGAGGTACTGCCATATCCTGTCTGAGGATCCTTCACGCTTTCTTTCTCCTTGGGTTTCTCAGTATCATGTTGTTTGATTCAATTGTTTCAGGGTCAAGGTTTCATGGTTGGAGTGGAAATAAATCCGATTTCAGGCTTGCCGTCTGGATTTCCTGTAATGTTTACCACTTTATTTCAATTAGATATTGTTATTTGGGAAAACATTACTGAATTCCATATTAAATATGAATTTGTACACACATATATACACAATGCTATATTAGGGAAGTAAATATAACGCTATAAATGCTAATCCCTATAAATAAGCTAATCTAATCCCTATATTTAAGCCTATGATTAAAGCTAATTATTCTTTAACAGATATAATCTGTGGCAGAGGTATAGAAGAATTTTTTAACTATATATATATATTTTTAATTTTCGTGTTTTGGTTCAGGAATTACTTCAATTTGTTTCGGAACATGTTGAAGACAAAAATGTGGGAGAACTTCTTGAGGTACAGGGGCAATATCATTTGTCCTAAGGTTATCAATGTAACTTATTTTTGTTGATATTTTAACCTTGACTAATGTTTTCATGTTTGAATTTCAGGGTTTGTTGGAGGCTCGCCAGGAGCTGAGGCCATTGCTTTTTAAGTCTACTGATCGTCTGAAGGATCTTTTATTTTTGGATATTGCACTTGATTCTGCAGTTAGAACAGCTATTGAAAGAGGGTACGAGGAACTAAATAATGCTGGACCAGAGGTAAATTTTGTCATCAATATCTCTATCTTAAAATTAAAACATATCTTTTTCTGTCATTCTTACTTGATCATTTGAATTATGATTAGAGCATGCCTTTTTTTTAATTTACATAGCACTTTTCTTTTTGGCAGAAAATAATGCATTTCATTACCCTTGTGGTCGAAAATCTGGCACTTTCTTCAGATGACAATGAAGATCTGATATATTGCTTGAAGGTGAGGAGGAACCCCAATATTCTTAGATGCTGTAGTTAGAACACATAGCTGATCATGCCCATCCACACGATTGACAATTTCAAGCAATTTTCTTTTATATTCCTTTTGTTCTTTAATTTTTCAGGGATGGAATCATGCCATTAGTATGTCAAAAAGTAGAAGCGATCATTGGGCATTATATGCAAAAGCGGTGCTCGATAGAACTCGCCTCGCCCTAGCTTACAAGGCTGAATGGTATCAGGAAGTTTTGC
>CAOJCR010445864.1:0-10320 GCA_948330485.1 Euphorbia neoarborescens | reverse complement strand
AAAATACTTATTCTGCTTCCAAAATTATAGAAAAATTCAAAGACAATATAGGATTAACTGGAATTAAGCGATTTTCAGATAGGAGTTCGGTACAGAAAGTTATGCACATTTTACTCGAAACTGTCTAGAAAACTAAAACTGCAGTGGACATCATTCTGTCCTAATTTGACTGAAATTTAGAATAGGCTATGCTCAAAATTTTGCAGCACCATAGAAGAAAGAATTGTAACCCTATGTCTTACAAAACCACACGAAAAGGAGTTACATAGAAGGAGAAAAGTAATTTTTACTAAAGACTGTCAAATCTGTAAAATTTCAAGGGGCAGAAACATAGGTCATTTTGCACGAATTTTTCAATCTATTTACAAACCAATTTTTGAAAAACATCCCTCTACAAAGTGATAGCCATGGATGTCAGGAACACACAGAAATTGGAATCACAAATTTACGAGTTCCATAGAATTTTAAAACGAATTTACATTAACAGTCGCGCAATCTGGAAAAATCCGAAAATCATGAAAACTTAAAACCCTAATTCTAATACCAAACCAATCTCACAAAACTTCCACACAAACCACAATACCATCATAAAAAATGCACTTTTCCAGCATCAATCACTCCAAAACAATAAAGAATACCAAACAATTAATAATATGAAAACAATCGAAATAAGATTTAACGCATAGCACAAGTATTCTAGGGTTTAATCTTAAGTAAAAGAGAATAGTTTTCACGGGTTATCTCGTTGTAAAGATCCGAAAGCACAAGAATGAAACCGAGATAGATGCAATCAAATTGGGATTAGAGCCTAACCATAACCCAAGGAAGGATTATCAAAGTCTTCCATGGCCAACAAATCAAGAAAACCCAAGATTCAACACATGATTCACACAATCATAAACCAATAGAAAACACAAAGGCAAGATGGATCGTTTACCTCTAAAAGAACACAAGAATTGAACCCAAACGAAGGAGAATATTTGGACAAGAGAGGAATTATATATGCTAGGGTTTGTTCTAAGTGAGGTTAGGGTTTGAGAGAATAATAATTACAGAGATTTAAGGGGATTAGATGTAGTTTTAAATAGAGAGAATCCTAGTTTGTTAAGGATAATAGAAAGGGATGGAAAAAAAATTAATTTTGAAAGATTAAAGAAATAAAAGGAATAAATAAGGGATAAGATAAGGTTAAACGACTCCTTACCTACTTAGAAAAAAAAATCCTACCATATCTCTCTTTTTCCTAATCTAGTTAGGAAAATAAATATTTTCTCTCTTATAAACTTATAATTCATGCAAAATACATAAATAAGTAAGTAAGTAAAAAAATAAATAAATAAATACACAATACATTAAATAAATAAACTAAATTAAAACACAAGTAGGTTTAAAAACAACTTTAGGAAACTATCATTTTAATAATTAAAACTAGTACATTTATAAAATGTGTAATTTTCGAAACTATGGATGGTGAAATAATAAGACATAGTAATAATAATACATGGATAAAATAATCAATCACCAAAATAAGTCAGATAAACACAAAACATGCAATACGAAAAAACGAGGTGTTACATCATGATGCATGTCAATGGCACATAAATCCAAGCATTCCAATTTTAAATTATGTCCAGATGTTAAATTTAACGATCACCAATTTTAACCATTACAATATATTCCAATTTAAAGTTCTATTGAATGAAATTCAATGCTCCCACTTAAATTTTAGAATTCCATAATCCTAAAATTATAGCCGTCTAATAACAACCTGTTTTATGGGCTATTGGACCAACCATCATACCATATTCAATTCAATATAAACATATTAAAATTAAATATGGATATAACACATCAAAAATAAATTTTATATACAATTAAGTTAATAGTATTAATTAGCATGTGTGATGGACTAACCCAATCAAAGAAACGTGCAAAACTCAAAACTGGATCAGACCGATTAACATGACACTCGCCCAGGATAAGACCCCTGCTCGCCAGCTATCGAACAACCGTATGGCGGTAGCCCTACCGACAGGCCCGCAGTAGCTGGCCCCCTGCTAGCGGTTAGCCATTGCTAGCCTGCCTACCAGCGAGCAGCACTGCTTCTGCCTGCGGCGATAGGCAGCCTGAGTACTGGCCCACAGCCAGTGGCTGGCCGCTGTTACGGAGGTAGGCAGCCTGACTGCTGGCCCGCAGCCAGTGGCCGGCTGAAGCTAGCCCGCCTCTAGTGGTGGCTCGTGACCCTATCACCTATATTTTTTATTTTTTTGAATTAAAACTGAAAATCACAGAGAAGCAGAAATCATCCATCGAGAAAAATACATACTATGGAAAATTAAATAAAAACCTAATCTAGCATAGGATGCATAGCAACTGGAATTCTAAAATGGAGAAAAACAACAAAAACCCAAATCCTAAAATGAAACCCTAAATTTAACAATTGATTTACCGAATCTACTAATTAAATTTCTAGATCCATAATCTACAATTTCCGACCTACCGAAATTAATTCTAGATCTTCAAAAATCAGTTTCAGATCCATTCCAAACAACTATAGATTTAATTAAGTCGCTCAAAATCCATTCTCTGATTCCATTTTTGGGGATCAAATGTGGCTCGAAAATTCATCAAGCATAGCAAAATGTCTTTTGAAATTTCTGGATCCAATCCACAAGGAAGTTTATAATGGATGAGTGGAGTTGGTGGATTTCGATGGTAAGCAAGTCCTGAGATTTGAGATTTTTAGTGATTTGGTAGACTTTGCTACTCATATGAATGGTTTTTAAGTCACTATTATCAAGCCTTAAGAAGAAATAATGGAGAAGGCTAATGATGAGAAGCTTGATGACTATAAAAAGGAGTTTGATAGAGCATTTGATCGAGTTATGCAAGGTCTTCCACAAATGGTGAAGGTGAGCTTAAAGTTTGAACCCAATTAGGCTGCGTTGGTCAGAGTTTGAGGGAAAGCTGTGGAGTTTATAAAGATATTCGCCAAAGACAAGATCGAGGCTATGAGTGGGGAAATACATAACCCTTTACTTATGGATGATAATACCACCTATATAATAGATATAGCTACTATTTATATTTGGTCAATTTAGCCAATGAGGCTTTCAATAATATGAAATGTAAGTTTTCCTACTCGTGTGTTATCTTTCATAATGGAATCACATACACATATGAGAAATCTTTGCATATTTTTAGCATTCATGATATTCATTTGCATGAAACAAACATAGAAATAGATTACGAACCCAAAAAGGTGTGTATCTCACGAGAATTGACCCATTAATGAAAGGAAAGCATTCTATAGGTTGTAAAAAGGCATGTTAAGGAATTTGATAAGGTCATTGTAAACCTTATATTCCAGACTATATTTCATAGTGTTTGGTAATGTTTGGTATTGTTTTCTGTGGTTTTTTGGTGTGTTCGTGTGAGTTTTATGCTTTTAGTTCCATTTTTGGTTTTTGTGTGTTCTAAGGATTTTTAGTGATGTTGTATGTAACTTGATGATGAGTTGGGTCTCGCGTATTCATGCATGTTTTGGACTCCTGTATATTGGTGCATTTATGCGTTTTATTTATCTATGCGAGATAGGTTTCAGGAGTTAGAGTGGGAAAAGACGGATGCGGAAGCATATGGAAAGGCTTGGAGATGGAAAATAGACTGCCACATCATGGCACACCTCTGCCACTTTGTGGCAGTGTTATCTTGTGAAGAAAAGTTGATCGAAGATGAGGCAGATGTAAAATAGCCTGGCACGTCGTGACAGACAAGTAATATAATGTGGCCGATCAAAAATCACGCAAGGTAGAATACATTTGAGCTTGAAGAATTTTTGTCTACCAAGTCGTGGCGGTCTTGTGCCATGATGTGGCGCTTACGAAATTATACTGAATAATTTTTAGGTTTTATTTTTTGTTTTTTTAGACGTATATAAGAGCTGGAGAAACTCTTTGTTCGGTATCTTTTGTCACATTTACTGAGCTAAGAACCCTAGTTTTTTAGTTTCTACTTTGTAATCGGATTACAGTTGAATTAATCGAAAGCGTCTTCTTGGAATCTTCACATATTATGGATTATTGCTTGCGTTCTGAGTTAGCTTTCTTATAGAGTATCCCCTTTGCATGTTCTGTCGCCAAAGCCAGAATCCACTGATTCGATAACGAGTTTGATTTAGATTATCTCTTTCCCAATCTTCATCTTCAATTAGAGCTGTGCTCTGCTTAGATTTTGCATACAATTGAATTCATTAATATTTCTATTCATATTTTTTAACCTAGTTTTGCAATTGAATTTCAGTTTATGCATGTGTATTGTTTGATTTATTTGCTTGTGTTTCCTTTAGCCTTGTTAACTTGATTATTGATTTAATTCACATCTGTTTCGTGATCCAGCCTGACAACTAGAAAACCGAGGACTAACAATCCTGCGAAACTTAAACGAACTTAGTTTCTGAATCGTAGAACTGGGCAGGTCATTTGGATAACCTTACCCTAGGTGCTTCGGATAGTAGGAGTCGCTATTAGAACCTTGCATTGATTTTAATTTAATATCTTGCATTGCCTTAATGGTTAATAGTTTGATTTGTTAATAAGGGCCGTTTCTATTAGCATTCATAGGTCGATTGAACATCGATTGACTTTCTGTTCAATTCCGATTCAAAGGTTAATCTTACAATTGATCATAATTAGGTTTAGATTAGTATATTTTAGGTTCAAATTCCAAAATTATTGTCTCGCCTATAACATGCCCAAATCCTAGACTTTAGACTGTGTAGGAATAGTTTTCCCTGAGGGATCGATAGCTGGACCCAAATCAAGATTATTACTTGACAACGACAGGGTACACAACCATATAGTTTAGCGTTATCATAATCTATTATTATTATTATTAAATCTTTATCACGCTAAACGCGCATCAAGTTGTTGGCATCGTTGTCGGGGATCATTTTATTCTCTTTGCCTTTTCGAACCTAGGAAACTAAGTTGATTTAGGCATTGTATATTTGTGAATATTTTTATTTTTTTTGTGAATATTTTATTTTATTTTATATATTTCATTTTTGATTTTTGAGTTTCGAAAGCTCCCTCGTGTTATTATTCATTTTAAATGCTTTTGTTAATATGTTTACTTGTTCTAAGAATCCTAAACTATATCCACTTGATCCTGAAATTGAATGTTCTTACCTCAGGTTAAGAAGAGAAAGATCTAAATCCATGGATGAACAAAAGCGAGCAATCATGGAAGCTGAACTAATGGCTAGAGATCGAGCAAAATTAGAACAGCTCCGTAGAGAGTGGGCACAATGGGTTTAGAGGGAAGGCCAGGCTGGAGGATATCGCACAATGGAGGAATACATGGCACCTCATAGGCCGTTGGAGCATGGTGGTGTGGTTCTACCACCTATTCAAGCCAACACCTTCGAGATCAAAGCAAGCATGGTCCATTTAATTAATGCCAATGGACAGTTCAGCGGAGGGATCCGTAAAAATCCGAATGAGCACTTGGACCGGTTCTTAATGGTGGCGGACGCAGCCAAATATGAAGGTGTACCACAGGATGTAATAAGGCTGAAGTTATTTCCATTCTACTTGAATAGAAGTGCCATGGAATTGTATAGGTCTTTGGAGCCGGGGTCAGTGACTTCATGGGATCAGCTGGTGGAGCAGTTTTGGACACAATACTTCCCACCTATAAAAACTGTACAGCTGAAGAACGAGATTCTGGGATTTAGACAATTCGGGATAGAAAGTTTGAATGATGCTTAGAAATGCTTCAAATGGCTTTTGAGAAGCTCCCCACACCATGACTTAAATAAATTTTCTCAAATGAGTACCTTTTATCATGGGTTGACACCTTCTAACTGTGCTTTGGTTGACTCTTCTACAGGTGGGAATATCTTCAAGAAGTCACCAGAGGAAGCACAAGAATTGATTAAGGAACTAGCTACCAGGAGCCAAATATGGCAGTCCGAGTTGCCAATGCAGGGGGATCCGGTATAGAAAGCTACCATAGAGGATCTTAACAAAAAGATGGATGCACTGATGATTGAGATACGTACAGGTTCTTCGCATCCGAAACCAGTTATATGCCTTACATGCAATAGAGATCACCTAGTTCAGGAGTGCCAGTGGGTGCACTCGGATACTCAATCAACAGTGGCGCCATCAGAGAATGTAAGTTATGTTGGAGGTGGTAACAAGTATAACAATTCTTACCCACCTTCTTACAATAATTTTAATAATAATCAGAATTTTAGGAGGAGGTTCCACCACCCAAACATGCCATATGGTAACAAAAATGATATGTTGAAACCCCCTTCCGGATTCCAGTTTGAGAATAAGGACCAGCGGTTGGGGAAGGCCCCACTTGAATATAGGCCCCAATTCCTGCAGTTAGAAGCTCTACCTGCACCTAAGCAAGATGAGACAAACATGACCTTACTGAAGGAAATGTCATCCCGTCTTGCTAATACAAAGGACTATTGTAAGGATTTGGGGATGCGGGTTGCTTAGATAAATAGTGAACGTCAGGAGCGCCTTCTAGGTAATTTTCCCAGTAATGCAGAACCAAATCCAAAGGGGCACTAGAGGGAATCTGCTAAGGCTGTCACCTTAAGAAGTGGAAAGCAGCTGGATAGTTCTCTATCTGATTCTGGATTCCTGCCACCAGCTGCCGAGGTAAGTAAGGAGTTGGGAGGGGTAAGCAATCCCAACTCTGAATCTATTTCTGTCCCTACGTTTGATAAAGTTGAGAAGGAAGTTTCTATTCCAGTTCGAAAAGAAGAAGAAAAAGAAACCGGATAAAAAATTTTCTATGTTTTTAGAAGTCTTTAAAAAACTAGAATTCAATTTGCCATTGATAGAGGCTCTCTAGGAGATGCCTGCCTATGCAAAGGTTTTTTAAAGAACTCCTGGCAGGGAAGAGAAAAATTGAAAATGATAAGGTAGTGGCACTTACAGAAGAGTGCTCAGCGATAATTTCTAATAAAATTCCCCCAAAGCTTAAGGATAGGGGAAGTTTCACCATTCGTTGTTGCATTGGCAACCTGGAAGTGGTGAATGCTTTATGCAATTTGAGGGAAAGCATAAATTTAATGTCGCTGTCTTTCTTCCGTACGTACAGGCTTGGTGAGCCGAAGCCCACTAGTATAACCCTCTAATTGGTCGTATAACGACCTGACTTGAGGCAGACTCAGATCACCAAATTTGAGGCAGAGTCAGATCGCCGAACTTGAGGAGACTCAGATCGTCGAACTTGAGGCAGAGTTCCTGTGTCGACCCTAAGAAGCCTGCGGGATGCCAATTGGGGGCAGGAATGAATCGGACTACACCAGAACGAGAGGGTATTCAAGACTATACTGGCACGGGATGGTATAGTCGAGAAGGCAAGCAACTTTAAGGCTGTATTAGTATGTGATGGTACGGTCGAGAAGGAGCTTATAAGGGTTGATATGTGCTACCTATACCATCAAGATGCATCTTCTTTTCGGTAGCTCATTCGAGGAGAACTCCAAAGTTAAACGTGCTTGACTTGGAGCAATCCTGGTATAGGTGACCTCCTGGGAAGTGATTTCCAGGAAGCATGCGAGTGAGGACAAAGCATGCTGGAAAGACTCGTGGTGGTTTGTGGGGCCAGCCAATCAGACCCAGGTGTTACAAGTGGTATCAGAGCCAGCCTTCTACCAGTATGGTGTGGTTTGAGGACGAACCAGGCAGAAGCTGGTGGGCATATAATGACCCGACTTGAGGCAAACTTAGATCGCTGAATTTGAGGCAGAGTCAAATCGCCGAACTTGAGGAGACTCAGATCGCCAAACTTGAGGCAGAGTCCCTGTGTCGACCCTAAGAAGCTTGCAGGATGTCGATTGGGGGCAGGAATGAATCGAACTACACCAGAATGAGAGGGTATTCAAGACTATACTGGTACGGGACGGTATAGTCTAGAAGGCAAGCAACTTTGAGGCTGTATTGGTATGGGACAGTACAGTCGAGAAGGAGCTTATAAGGGTTGATATGTGCTACCTATACCATCAAGATGCATCTTCTTTTTGGTAGCTCATTCGAGGAGAACTCCAAAGTTAAACGTGCTTGACTTGGAGCAATCCTGGTATGGGTGACCTACTGGGAAGTGATTTCTAGGAAGCATGCGAGTGAGGACAAAGCATGCTGGAAAGACTCGTGTTGGTTTGTGGGGCCAACCAATCATACCCGGGGTGTTACAGGTCGACAGATCTATAACTAGGCCAAGAGGAGTGGTCAAGGATGTGTTGGTGAAAGTGGATTAGTTCATCTTTTCGGTGATTTTGTAGTAATTGATATAGAGAAAGATGGACATATACCACTTTTGTTGGGTAGACTATTTTTAGCAACCGGGAGGACTCTAATTGATGTTCAAGATGGTAGGATAATCCTTCGATTGCAAAACGAGGAGTGTCTTTCAATGTGTACAATTCTATGAAATATCCAATGGATATGGAATATTACAGTTTTATAGATTCTTATTACCCTGTACTTGACTCGTTTGAAAAGAATATTCATAGGTATGATGAACAGGTTGAGGGGCAATGTCTATTGAAAGACTTAGATGTTGGTGCTTCGTTACAAGAAGCTGAAGAAGAGGATACAGGTGCATCAGAATTAGAGGAATGCCCCTGGGTGAAGAGTAGGTTTAAGGATCTCGAGCGGGATGTCAAACCAATTTTGAATTCATCATTGGATGAAGCTCCAAAACTGGAGCTCAAATCTCTTCCCCCTAACCTTAAGTATGTTTTTCTCCAACCACTGAGTGATTTAACAGTTGTTGTTTCTTCTTTGTTGATAGGTGAATAGAAGGAGCAGCTGTCGGAAGTGCTAAAAAGGCATAAGGGAGCATTTGGATGAACTATTGACGACATATAGGGAATTAGCCCTAGTTTTTGCACGCATCGGATTTTCTTGGAGGATGCAGTCAAACCATGTGGTCAACCACAATACGGACTAAATCCGAATATGAAAGAAGTTGTGCGAAAGGAGGTAATTAAGTTGCTGGATGCAGGTATGATTTACCCTGTTTCAGATACTTCGTGGGTGAGTCTTGTATACTGTGTACCCAAAAAGGGGGGTACGACGGTAGTGAAAAATGAGTCGGGTGAACTTATTTCGACTTGGGCGGTCACCGGGAGGCGTATGTGCATCAATTATAGAAAATTAAATGATGCCACCTGGAAGGACCATTTTCCACTACCATTCATTGATAAGATTTTAGAAAGAATGGCGGGACATGAGTATTTCTGTACGCTTGATGGCTTATTTGGCTATATACAAATACAGGTGGATCCTATTGATTAGGAGAAAACCACCTTCACTTACCCTTACAGGACATTTGCATATAGGTGAATGTCATTTGGCTTGTGTAATGCTCTCGCCACCTTTCAATGGTGTATGATAGCGATCTTTAATAATATGATCGAGAAATTCATGGAAGTCTTCATAGATGATTTTTCTATTTTAGGATCGACATTTGATGCATGTTTGGGTAACATAGATAGAGTCCTTCAGCACTGTGAAGAGACTCACCTGACACTAAGTTAGGAAAAGTGTCAATTCATGGTTAGAGACTGCAACGTATTAGGGCACAAAATTTCAGGAAAGGGGATTACAGTTGACCTAGATAAGATCGAGTTAATCAAAAAATTTCCTCCTCCTAGTTCGGGGAAACTAATTAGGAGTTTTCTAGGTCATTCGGGCTTTTACCCTAGATTCGTTGAAGATTTTTCTAAAATTTCTAAGACCATGACCGATTTTGTTATTGGAAGATGCCTCGTTTGATTTTAATATTAAATGTTTATGTGATGCTAGCGATACGACTGTAGGAGGATGCTTAGGTCAGCAAGTGGATAAAATTTTCCACCCAATTTATTATTCTAGCAAGACTCTTAATCCGGTTCAGGTTAATTATACTGTAACTAAAAAGAGTTATTAGCTGTAGTTTTTGCTTTTGAGAAATTTAGATCGTATCTTGTTTTATCAAAAGTAATTGTACATACTGACCATGCTTCTTTGAGGTATTTGCTTGCAAAACAGGTTGCTAAGCTCAGGTTGATCCGGTGGATCCTACTCCTACAGGAATTCGATGTGGAGATAAAAGACAAGAAGGGAGTAGAAAATTTTGTAGCTGATTATCACTACAGGCTTTCGATTACTGAGATTGAGGATACTTCTGTTAGGGACATCTGTGAAAACTTTCCTAACGAGCTATTATACGCAGTGACTTCTAGACTGTGGTTTGTAGAAATGGCCAATTATAAGGTCGGTAACACTCTTCCTACTGATCTGT
>CAOJCR010443782.1:0-11426 GCA_948330485.1 Euphorbia neoarborescens | reverse complement strand
AAAACATCACCAATCCTTCCTCAATTTCACTTTACAGTATTATGCTCTCAACCTCTTTCCAGCCCAAAACCGAGCCCACTTTTTCCTAAATACTCCATTGGAAGTATGGTTAATGAGCACTGTTGTTCTGACGATTTCTGGACATCGTTCGTGGAAAAGTTAAGGCAACAGTTGAGGTGCCTACTTTCAATCTGTTGAAATTTCTAGTATTCCAATTCTCAATGCCAGAAGATTCTATAGCTTCCCAAAACAAGTGCCAAAATAGTGGTTCTGCTCCTAAATGCAGCATAATGGTGGAGAAAAAGGAAAAGTGCACAAGGCTACTGAAGACTTTACATGCCTATCACGCACCTAGTGAGAGTGTTCCAATTATTCAAACCAGTGACTTGCAGGTCACATGGAAACAACTCAACAATTGGTTTTTATGCAAAATCTGTATGGAAAAATGTAAAGAGTTCAAGACATGCAAATGAGGCAACACACGCACACACGCACACAGATGTGAGTTTATAAATTATATACCCGCAAGATGAATAATCTCAGGGTCAGCACAATTGTGTCCCTAGCATTGAAACGGAGAAACAAATAGTGAAAGAATGTTAGCATAGACATGAAAAGATAGGAAATATAGCAGAAAGGCATACAAAATTATCAAAATCAATTTTTGAGTATTCATTGAAACTTTCGTATCATTGTCCCAAACTTCTTAAAAGCCCAAAATATGAAAAATAATACTACGAGGCGGAAAAGTGAAATTACAGTTTGAATACTCTTCATTTTCATCCCAGGATGCAAGTATATCTCATTTTTAAATAAAATAACAATGAGTATCTCTTCAGGTAAATGCATTTATATTCTATTACTTTTATAGGGTTTAAGAAAAAAAACCATCATTTGGTGAAGTTAATCTTATGTTTTGATGCTTAGCATACCATAAACAAAAGGATTCAGGAATGAATAACAAATTATTGAAATTCACCTGCTACTATCCATTGAGTTATCAGCTCGTACCGCATGCTGAACATTACTGGAACTGGTAATAAAAAATTCTGTAGGCTGTCCATATGGGATTGCAACCTATCCAGGGGAAAAAAAGAAATGATATTTAAGTTAAAGAATTTTGAGCAATATAAAACATTACTGAAAATTTGTAAGTGTTCCACCAAAAAAAAAATCTGACTGGCCATACAGTATCAAATTTTTTGAACATCTAAGCAGTTACTCTCAATTGAAATGACACAAACAACTTCAAGTTAAATACAAGGATGAGTTGTGTATTAGCATCCAACTGGAGGTCAATTTGAAATTGCTAATACCAGAAATCACGACAGAGTCGACCCCAAAACTACGAATCGATGGAATGTCTGTCTGATAAAAAAAATGTTGCATGATTGTGTGCATTACAAGAAACACATCTTACACCACATAATTTTCATCGAGTTCCAGAACAGACATCCAATAACAAGCAATGGAAAGGAATTATGGAAGAAATAGAGTCAAATGGAAGAAAGAAGAAATTTCAACCACCTTCCTGCTCCTCCAAGAATTCTTTCTTTTGTTAACCCCATAGTTGTTAATGGCGAATGGCGCACTATGGCGCAAGGGGGTTTCTAGCGCCATATGGCGCGGCGCAATTATGGCGCGCGTCATAGCGACAAACGGCGCACATAAAAAAATCTTAAAATATTTATAATGATAAATAAACACGTATTAAACCAAAATTAATATAAATCCTATAAATCCTCAAGGTTCTAGATTAAAATTAAACACACAAGTGACGCGCACAACACACTAAATAAGACTAAAGTTCCAAACTTCTAATCCATCATTAATTTTAGATGCTAAGATGGAAGATTAGGATTAAAACACATGATAAAACCCTAAAAAAATGTCCCAGATTTATATTTGTTAGCATGGCGTGCCATAGCGCGCCATTTCATGGCAGAATGGCGCGCCAAGGCGCAGAATGGCGCGCGCCATGGTGACACCCCTTCTCCATGGGCTAACCATGGCGCTGGCTGGGGTCTGTGCCTGAGCCATGGCGCGCGCCATGGTGCTTTTTTAATAACTATGGTTAACCCCAAATCAGAGGTCAAAGGAAAAGAGGTACAATACATAACACATTATAAATTGTGACCCCCCAGTCAAAGTTCCCAAGTTCAATCAAAAGCACAGTAATAACAATCCCAGTTTCCAACTTTGATTTGGGCAAACTATATCTGATAATCTCACACATACAAATAAATCCTTTCTATAAAAGAAATTGAAACAATGGTTTGCTTACAGAAAAGGGCGGTCTTAAACTAAAATAAGGTGAGGAAAGAGAATATCTAATTTACCATATCACTTCAACTTTTCAGGATCATACATTAATTTTTTTTTTAAAAAATACAATAAGAAAAATCCAAAATCCGATGCAATCAAACCATTCAAGCAGGCATAAAGAGAATAAGCAAGAAAGCATACAGTTGTGCTTGGTGAAAACTTCTCATTCACAACTGCACCACTTGATCCGCTGCATTTTATGCTATAACCGTCCCTCTTGATAGCCAAAGTAGCCAGCTCCCATATGCCAAGATATCCAGTCTGTAAAGAAAACATATATATATTTTTAAAATATAAATGAAATGAAGAAAAATTATCAAAAGCTTTGTTCCCCAAAAGAAATCATACCGATACTGATATTCTGTATGAAGCATGACCATTAGAAAGGGTTCTTTCAATATGGTTCTGCATTTCAGGATCTGTTAACAGAAAAAGGAAGAGGTTATACCATTTATACAAAAAGTAAACAATTATACTTAAGAGAATCAACAAGACACATGCAAATAGCACAAGCGTTCGAGGTTCATTAACAATAAACAATGTCAGAAAACTTTCACTACAACAAACTTGAGCAAAACAGATTCTGAAGCCCAAAAGTTGTTGTTGGCATGCCAGTGTATCAAAGATATTGGATCAGAAAAAATCCACGAGTCCAAAAGGACAGGTACGGAGGAGGGAGACCGCCATAAACTGATTAACAAGATGCTAACAACCCGAGGACAAGCGCAGCAAGGTCAAACATTTGCCTTTTTTTCCACATTCACCAAATTTGTCAGAAAAGGTGTCTTAACGAATTCAGACTACTCAAAACACATTCAAATATAAGATCCATTTGAAGCACTTAGAAGTTATTTACTAACCACAAACAATCTTTCTTTGCTCATTTGCGAAAACCTTCACAAGTTCTCCCTGCAGAAATTAGTAGAAAGAAGGAAACCAAAAGAAGAGCAAGGAATATCAGATAACATATTAAAAATAAGAAAATCATTCACTTGAGTCAACACTTCTATGCAAAATTTCACATAATGGTCAGCACATGAGTGCTGTACAGGATATCTCCATAGGCCAACAGAGGAGTTATTCTTTGTGAAAAAATATTATAATGTCGAAAAAGCAAAGCACCAACATAGAAAATGCCAAATGGTCCAAATAGTCAACCATCCCCATATGTTAAATGCCAAATGGTCCAAATAGTCAACCATCCACATATGTCCCAACAATTTATCTTTAAGAAGGACACTTGTTCATGACTTTCAGTTAACATAAACATGCAGACAATAGAACACAACACAACTACAATTAAAGACAGACACGTGTACATAAAGCAAGACGTATAGAGGCATATGGCCTCTCACTATAGTCAAACGGATAAAAACCTACACAATTCAATCCCATCTGAAGCACCAACCTGATACGATGACTAGTTTAATAGTTTACAACATTCTGTAAATACAATCTCCAACATACATAAGTAAGGGAATCCATACACTTCCATATGTTTGTACATTGATTAAAATTATTTGCATTTCTCACAGTATGAGCAACAATCAGAAAGTTATATGTACTCATGCAACTGACACATAGAAGTGATTCCAGCCCCATGTAATGTTTGAAATAGAAATCCCAAAATCATTTGCAAACTAAAACAATGTCCCAACATAAATTGTTGAAATCCAAAACATGGTCCAAATGTCCCAACAGGTAAACTTTGAATTTTTTCTCAAGATGTTTCTTGTTTAACATAATTGCCGGACAACTAATTCTATATGGGAGTTGTTTAAAAATATAAGCACATATGTAGTCCGAATACAAAACTATTGTAAAGCCTAAAAAAAGAGCTTATACCTTGCGTTTTCTATCATCCAAAGGCTGAACTTCTATAGCAAGATAGGTGTTAACATCATCAGCAGTAACAAGATAATTTGGCTGCTTTGCTCCTGTAGTAAAATTATCATCTCAGGTACGGGAAAAAAATAGACGATAACATAGGCATACAAACAGACATACCCAGAGACAGAGGGAGAAAGATTACCATCAATATAATCAACAGATCCATCTTCCAAATGGCGCACCCACTTGTGCAACAAACAATAAAAAAAATTGAATTATTGTCATTTGGAAATGCGCACAGTATGCTCAAGGCATACTACCACAAACTAACTTGAAATCATACCTCAAAATTACAACTGGTTGTTCCATTGATAGAATATCCAGAAGCCTGAAGTTCATGTCCAGGAAATGCTTCACCTGAAATCTGTAGGCCCTCAATTGCTGGCAATGGGTCGTCATCTGCAGCTGCATATTGCAAATTCATTCCTTTCAGAAAATTAACAAAAGCGCTGATACTATAGCAAAAAAGAGTTAAAAGACAAAATCCAGTTTGCCTCACCCTCAGAAAAGGAAGAAGAAGGTTCTTCAAGAACAGCAGGTAGGTAAGGCGAATATGAGGAGCTAGGATCATCAATCGTTGTGGTTCCCCAATTGGCTGAAGATTCTCTGTCGTTCTGGTGCCCCTCTGCTTCTGGATCATCCATCTCGTTGTTGCTAACAGGTTCACGAAATGTGACTTGTTTATTGGTGGTTTCTTCACTATAATGCACAGTGCGTACATCAGCTGCAGTAACTGCATACTGTGAAGGTACATCATTCGCTACAGAGTTTCTGGCAAACAGAAACAAAGTGGATTAGTGATATAGAAAGAGACAGATAAAAAAAGCAAAATCTCATTGATATAAAGAGAACGCCAATTCTCAATATTTTCACAAAACCATGGAGTATATACTGCAAAGAACCAAAGAACAACCGGGACACTTTCCCATGTTACCATAAAAGAATCAAGGTCCTCTAATTTTACACTCAGCAAAAGCTTAATCTATCTACTCCCAAATGTATTTTTGGAAGAAGGGAGAAGCTCAAAGAAAAGACAGACAAGACGATTCCAATATGTAACCAAAATAATTAAAAAAGAAGATTCCAATATAACACGAGCATTTTCAACAAAGATTAAGCTGTAGAATATTCATCCCCTTATTTCGTAATGCAAGCTACATCCTTATCAGCTTGAACTGCAGAAAAATTAAAATTTTGTGCATCTTGCTAGCTTTATTTGTGGGTTCAAAAGTTTTATCAGTGCAAAAAAAAACCATTAGCACAAAAAATTTCTTTGCTGATTGATAATAGCAATACACGGTGCCGGCCTATGGAAGGTTAACAGAGGTGACAACCTATGATTACAAATTCAACAGGCCAAATTAGCTAGGGTTTCACTATTTGATGTTAAATACTCCCTCCGTCCCAAATAGATAGTCCACTTAAACTAATTACGTAGATTAAAAAAATATTTTTAAGTTAGTTTAAGGACAAACTTTATAAGCATTCTTCCTAATTTAACCCTATTTAATATAATCATTGTAATAGTCAATTACATTATGATGCTTTCCTATGTTACTTTGTTTAATGAGATTTATATTTCCAATACATATTCAATTTATGAAAAACGAAAAAAGCGAATGAATAATTAAATTATAGACTTAATTAATTAATATTTGTTGACTTTTACCCATTATGAAGAGGGTAAATTAGGAAGATGTAAATAATTAAATTTTTTAAAATGAAAGAGGACTATAATCTGGGATGTACCAAAATAGAAATATAGACTATCTATTTGGGACGGAGGGAGTACATAGTTCACTGGTTTTTTCAGTCTCAACTAATTAATAACCAAACTCCTCATTCATCAGCAATTCTAAAGCCAAAGCTTACACATTTTTCTTGTTGGAACTGGAAATGCCTAAACTTTTACCAGTCAGATATCAATTCAATAATGATGCCGTGTCTATAAGCACTATATATTTCCATTTTCCTTCCTACTAATATCATGTCTCAGACTACTAACCTAACTGTGCTGCTTCCTGGAATGAAATCCTGCAACCTCAAAGTTCTCCCATTCTCTCAGCTTCACACTAATATCAATCTTATATTCATCACCATCCGTATCAACTTACATTCAAAACACACTTATTTTCCTAACACAACAACACATCAATCGTTATATGAAATCAACCCCATCTGATCACCATCCACAAACAAACAACTTGAGCAGAACATCCCAAAGCACTCCTAAAAACTAATATGCACTATCTATATAACAATCATGCATATACAGACCAGCCAACATAAGAATTCAATGAAACAGAACCCACCAACAAATGGAGATGGTTGTAATGTGTACATTCAGTTCACAGTAGCAGTCGCCATTTGACCAGGCTCACCTGCTTGCAAGAGGTGAATATCTTCTCCTATCATCTGCTTCCATAATTTTTGAAACACCATCACCCAAACCTTTCTGACGATGGTTTAATACATCCCATTCTGCAATTTGCGCATCAGGGGATGCCATTGGTATATTCCCATTGTAAATTGGCTGTGGCACCAATTCAAGCCCATTTTTATTCTGATAACAAAATAAAAACATTAAAGAAAATTATTTTTGCACTAAAAAATAGAAAAGATAAGCACACCAACATTACCAATGCTACACTGGCAGAATTAGATTGTGACTGAGATGCAACATTAGAGTGGTTAACATCTGGACGCCAAGGTGCTAATTGATACTGGGATTCCTTGAGTTTTGACTGTAATAGAGAAAGAAATAAGTCAACACAAACCACCCATGATGGAATCAATAAGTAAAACCGAATTTCAAACAGATAAACACTCGAGTGGGCAAAACAAAAAGTTTTAAAGACAAAAGAAAAGCACGAAGTAAATCGACAATATACTATGCCTAGAATAACCTCAGTTTGGATGAGCTTCTCCTGGAGATGCCTGAACAGAACCTGCAGAAGACCCTCCACAGTAAGAACAGAGCATATATAAAGAAAAATCTAAAAGAGAAAGAAAGCATTATTATGAAGGCCTCTAAGAATTGATTCCACATTCAAATGCTTTCCCCGTACTCAATCTCAAGATATTTTTGTCTAGGAAGTAATTGGAAGCACCATCACAGTAATCCTCCATGATTCCTCGCGAAAATTTTGGCCAAAATAAGGGGGGGAAAGGACAAGGTTTGCAACAAGTATGGGAGTAAAAAAAATCAGAAATCAAATGAATTTTCAGGCCACAGACAAATTGTTGAAGTTCTTAGGAGTTTCTGAGCAGCGGCATGTTATGTTCCACCATGTCACTCGATCAGTGTAACTTCTCTAGGTCCCATTATTCTACGTTCAGAAAAAAAATTTCAAGTTCGTTTAAGAGAAAATTAGAGGGGATGCATACAGCTGCTGCATATACACAGCTGCGTAAAGCCTGTCTAACAGAGCAGAATAAATTGTTGTATGGCACTATGTTAAGTAGTCTCCATCAATGACCTGGTCCTACATTATGAAACATATAGCTAAAGTCAACAAATGCTCCAAAAAACAAATACATTTATTTGGATAGTGATTCCATTATCATTTATCAAATTTAGGTTTACGGAAAAAACGTGCTGATAAGTATTGTTTTCCCTGAGACTCTGATTACGCTGAGGAAAATTCGTTTAGGACTGAAGTGAAGTGTTGAACTAATGCACTTTCAATGACAAATGAAAAGGATAATGACTTCAAATAGAAAAAGCTATAATACACGGAACATCACTTCTAAATCCCTTTCCGCATTTTCAAATAAGTTGAGACAATGGGACAGGACAGGTGCGCAACCATATATAAAGATGCTAAACAACAAAGGGAAAATACATTCCTAAAACTTTAATTGCGAAGATACACAAAAGAAGCTCCAAGAAAAATGGATTCTATGACACTTTATAAAAATAAAGGAGTTAAATATTGTCAGCAAGTAAACTGAACATAGTATAGCCACATGAGTGAAAGTGTTTTTTGTTTTTCACAACCATAAGTTTCAAAAAAAAAAAAAAGAAACAAAAAAATACATTTTTAAAATCCAAGCTCATCTTGACACCAAAATCAAAACTTTTAAGCACAAATATGCACATGATTATAATTTAAAACTAATCATGCAATGTGACATAAAACTAGAAATAATCATGAGTCAAATTACCAGGATGGTCTCGCAAAAGGGCTTCGGAACTACCTAGCCTTAGTCCAAACAAGCACTACCAGCTCCAAATTATATTGTATTTAGATCAGCATGACAGATATTAGACAATTATGATATAAGCTACACACATATATCTCAATCAAGCATGGAACGCCATAAAAATTTATCAGATAACCCTGCCTTAATCATAAGGACCCAAATTAAGACTAAGAGAATCCTGCATCTAGGTTTTGGATGGGGAGCTAATACCAAAGAGATCACGACAAAAAGTGGATGACTTCAGAAAATTGTTAAATAAGGTCATAAATGGCGTGGATCATGTTGTGGAACATTAAAATACTACACATTTATTTGAACACATGAGTGTAGACATTAACACGTGACAACAAATGCCTATACTGAAAGGAGTAAAACAATACATATCCCAAATATGCATATCCTCCAAAGAAGATGCTGGAATAATAGAAGACGAAGGCCAGAGACAATTAAAAAAAAAAATTGATACTGACCCTGACATTGCTAACAATTATTTGGGCATCTGGAACTGGTGGCTGCAAAGAATACTCTGCAAGAAGAGGCAGCAAAGATGACACAAATGTTGTTCTTTCTTGTTGGGCAGCCTGGAAAATGAATATAAGAAGCTCAAACTTCACTCTAATATTAACCCAAGGTATGAAGGCCAGGTGCAGGAGCGATGAATTATTGCAATCACACAAATAGTTGGTACACTTATGATAACCACAGTGCCATTCAGAACATCAAAATAGCATATTAATATGTTCTTATCACAGTTCCATTTATGACATCAGCTCTTTAAAAAAGAAGTGACACGTGTTACCCAACAGGATGTAACAAGAAGAGTAAAAGAAATGAAGAAACAATCAACTAGCACTTGCAGTTAATGCAACGAAGGATGACACAGAATTTTCAAGTCGGAAAGAAAAGAGAAGTAAAGGAAATTTCAATAAAATTACAAGATTCGTTTGGACTAAATTTCATATAAATCAAATCAAAGTAAAATATGCAGCAACTCAAAAAGAAAATCATAATATGATAAAAACCTGTAATTCGTAAGTCAGACGTATATTTTCTTCTATTATGTCTTGTCTGTAAGAGAGAGCTTTTGATGCAGCATCAACAAGATCCTGTTGTTGTTGATCAAAGGCCTATTGTGGAAGGAATTCAAAGTTAGGTGATATTTTATCCCATCAAACAGGGAGGGGAACCAGAAGAACAGAAAAGATAGATTATCTTTTGATAAAGCAAAATTAACAGAAGGCACAGGACTGCCTACCAGACGCATATAAGCAATGCGCTTTTCAAGAACATACTTTTCATTGCGTATTTGGGTTTCCTATCCAAAAAAGTTTCAGTATTAGGCACTTAATTTGAGTGTTCAATATGAAAACGCTCAATATGAAAACTTAGGCAAAATAGAACAATTATCTTGTAATTAGTGACCAGTAGTATTCTCAATTTACCTTCAAAGAATAGTCAGAAAGATGTTTTCTCAACTGCAAAATTTCTTCTTCGCGATCTCGAATCTTGAGAATAAAATCCTACAAATAGCATTTATAAGGATTGAAATACTCATTGCGTGCACACAAGCATGTATGTATGTGAAGGCCTTCAGAAACCAAATGAAAATACCTGCTTCCACAGAGCACTAGAATTCTTTACTTCAGCCATTTGCATTAACCCATGCCCAGCAGAATTAAAATTTAAATCGTATTCTCCTTCTATTTGATACCTAGGAGAAAGATGAAAGGTCATGTAAAAATTTATTATCCTCTATTACATCCTTAAGTTCATTTAAATTACCTTCCAGTAGATAATGATTGGGCAGATGGTGAAGACAACTGATAGAGACCGGTATTTTCTGTAGGTGCCTGCCCTCCAGGAACTACCCTCAATGTCCCGTTGATCTTGCTGCTGTCTGATTGACTTTCTGCCCCTCTCTTTATGGCATCTTTATCATTACGCTTCATGTCTTGGTGGAGAGCTGGCATGCCCAAAGGACCAACTGTGGGAATAGTGCCCATGCTTTTAATCTTATCTTCAAGATCACCAACAGAAGGAATGGATGGATGAACCTCGCAAGGACCATGGATCCTCTCATTCAATTGATCTTTAGGATGGGATCTCTTCGCCACTGAATCATCCATTTGCTGCCAAATTTCACAACCAAGGTAAAGGTGGAAATTTCCAATGAGCCATGAAGATTACAGCTATAGCATATCAAAACAAGCAGTTGCTGTACAAAAAAATATAATTAATTTTTTTTTAAAAAAAAAATTTACTGCGCCAAATACAAACAAATTTTTTTATTGTCTTACTATTCCCAAGTGTCCATGAAACATACTGACATTAAACACACCATCCTTAGTTTAAAAGACATAAACCAAGAACTACAACTAAAAGGGGAAGTCAAAATTATTTACCGATTAAGAGGAGTAGCTGCAATTGGACCTGAAATTACGTTTATCTAGAATTAAATTTGTAGGCCTTTCAAAAACATATTCCTGTGATTATACAGAAACTGAATTACAATAAGCCCATAGCAACCAGGCATTTGTTCAGCATACAACTAGATCAATATTCAATATATAATTTAAGAGAAGCAAGCAAAAGCTGCTCTGATTTTCAAGGTAAGTTGTCAGCGAAGACTTCACTGAAACTTAAGAAGTCTGCTATTGTTTAATTTTTAAACCATACACCATGATCGCACAATATACTTTTGATCACGAATCCTTGAACTTAGTACCCACTCAATAAATCATCCACAGCTATATATTTGAAATGAAACCGTAAACTCAAGACCAGGCAAAAGAAAAATCAATATTGCACAGACATAACATCAAGATCACATGCTTAAACCCAAAATAGCTTGCAAAACATAACAGTTAGGTGTCATCATTCACCCTCAATATACAGAAAGAATCTAAAAGACATATTAGGAAAAGAATCACTTACAAATCTTTCAAGTTCTTGAATTTTTCGCTGCAGTTCATTCCTTAATCGGGTGTTCTCTTCTACCTAAGAAG
>CAOJCR010442917.1:0-11682 GCA_948330485.1 Euphorbia neoarborescens | reverse complement strand
AACATTAAAACTTATAATAAAGAATTCTCACATTTTAACCCAAACTCAACCCCTAAAAATGGTCGTGAATCATTTGTAGTGATTGCCCAAACTCCGAGAAATCTCATACAAGAATTGATCAAATATAAGGCTAAAGTTAACAACCATTCAAAACATAAAAACAGAAAATACAAGAAATACCATAGAAAGGGTTACAACTCTTAATTGAGTTGTAAATCTTTCCATATAAAAAGGATATTTCTTCTGAATGGAAGGGCTTCTTCTTACTTCTAAGGATCTTCTCCTTGCTGTTGAATTCATCCTTGAAAGAGTGTCTCACTCTAAAACTTCTTCTTCTTCATTTTTGTGATTTCTCTCTGAAAAACAATGCTATAAATGTTGCATTTGATGCCTTTTTATAGAGCTTTAGGGTAGTTACAAGTGTTTATGATTGGTTTGAAAGAGATACTATGTATTTGGATTGGTTAGGAGTGGATAAGGGTTGATTGGTTTGAAAGAGATACTATGTATTTGGATTGGAGGGAAAACAGAGGGAGAACAACGACTATTTTCTTATTGACCGTTGTTCCAACGGTCTAATTTTTGAGCAGGTGATGATCGCGACACCTTATGTGTTCTTCAGGAATTGGCATGCTAGCTTATGTCACGATCGAGACATATGGGAGTCGTGATCGCGATAGAGTTTTGTCCCTTGTCCCTTAATTTTTCATTTTGCTTCGTTTTTTATCTATAATTCAAGCCGCTTGTCCCAGTCCTGCATAAATGTCCGAAAAATAACTTTAGTCTTGAAAAACCTGAAAAATAAACATTCTAACACAAAATTCTCGTAAAATACACAAAAAACACATATTTTAGCTTGGTTTGTACACCAAATACATGTGCTTTGCACATCATATCAGGCTATTACACGAAACTAACATTGCAACACCCTAAAATTACACCAAATTGATGCTTATCCATTCCTAACCAATCCTAACACATCTTATCACCCTAAAACCAATCAAAAACACTTGTAACCACCCTAACACTCTATAAATAGCCATCAAATCCAACATTTACAATATAAAAAATTAGAGAGAGAGCACTCTTCATAACAAACAAAAGTTCTAGAGAGAGACTCTGTAGGGATGAATTCTACTGCAAATTAGAAGACTCAAAGGAGTAAGAAGAAACCATTCCATTCAGAAGAAGCATCCTTCTTGTATGGAAAGGCATACAACTCCATAAGAGTTGTATTCCTTCCCATGGTATTGTTTTCTATTTTTTGTTTTCTATTTTGAATGAGAGTTAAACATACTCTCTATTTTGATCACTTACTTGCACAAAATTCCCCGGAGTGATGACAAACTCCCATTGGGTAATCTCTATAATGATTGATAACCATTAATAGATTGAATGTTAGAGTTTTTGTTGGAAGATTTCATCATTATGTATGCTAATTTCTATACGTATTATTCCTATGAATAAGATGGAATTGTTTGATTATTATTTTATGATTCTCTGTTTAATTCTTAGCTTAAATGCTAGATATGCATATTGAGTTAAACATCACTGAGTGCATATATAATTAGAATGAGTGTTAATGTTGTTTGATGAAGATGACATTGATATTATGCATGAATATTCAAATGTATGAAAATGACTTGTAATGTTGTATGTTGTAATAAACAAAAGGCATAGGATATTACATGTTTGATTTATGCATGAATTGGATTAGGTTAAATATACTTAATCTAATGTTCAAACCATTATAATGAACAAAGAATGGTATTTCTCCATGCATTTGGATCAAGAGTAATAATGGATGATTTATGAGATTAGTCTACAAAAATACTTAGTAAATCAAATCATTCTTAATGGAATATAGTTTGTATTGAAAATACTCCTATGTGTTTATGATTTGATGTAGAGTTCACACTAAAAATCCACTTTTAGATTACTATAAATAGAATATATGAGTATATATGCCTACTGTGTACATTCTTCCTCGTGCGATCAATACTCGAACTTAAAAAATCCATTTTATACTACTTGTGCAGCTCGTATACTTACGGTATTGCGTGAATTTATGTTAGTAAGACCAACATTGATTTGGGTATTTGCATTATGAACCAAAACAGTACCATTTTGTAGAAAATTCGCACCATGTTTTTAGCACCGTTATCAGGAAATAACAGTAACAGGTGGGCTAAAGTATTCAATTCTGATTTATAGATATTATATGTAGTATTTATTTCATATTTGTATATATTTTTATGTCATGTATTAATTTGTTTGCTTTTATCTATTATTTTTATTTTTGATTTGGGTTAAGTGCTGAACTTAATCCTAAGGGTTGGCTAATGATGTTATTTAGTGAGTTTGAGTCATATTTTCATGAAGCAAAATGTTGACCATGGTGAATACAAGGCCAATTAAGGATTCTCAACATTCTGCCCATTCAAGAATGCTACTGAAGGAAGTTTTTCTATCCTTTTTGTTTTTTTTATTATGTTTATGTTTGTGTGAACCGTGTACTTCCACACAATGAGGAAATTGTGTCATTTAAGTATGGGGGAGTAAATGGGTAAACACATATGTTAAAGTATATATATGTTATGTGTTAAATTATGTGTTAAAAATGGGCCAAATTTTTAAATTTTTCTACCTTTTCATGAAAACCAAAACATGTTTATACTTTTTAAAAATAATATCATGCAAAAGTTTTCCAAGTTGAAAATGAAAAAAAATCTATGGCTATGTTGCAATATGCATATTTATACCTTTTATATACCAATTCTTAAACATTACTTCGTATAGAAAATTTTGTTTTATCTTAATCATGACATTTGTTTTACACATTGTTCCCTTTCGCATATGATTAGCATGAACTAAATAGTATATGGAATCCAATATTTTTAGTAACACCAAATTAAAGTTCAACTAGTTAAAGTATAAGTTGTTATATTGTGCATGTTGAACATCCTAACTTAGTTGAATACCTATGAAATACTTGAACATTGAAAGATAACTCTATATCTATATACATTTGATTGAAAAAGGGAAACTAAAGCCATAATATATGTAAGTCTTAGTCAACAAAGGATGAGGGTATCAAATGAGAGAAAAGCAAAGTACTTATATGTTCAAAAGGGAAGAGTGGTATAGAGCATAAAATGCAACCACTATAAACCATAAAAAACATTTACTTTATTTCTTTCAAAAGATATGCAAAAGATAGGTAAGAAAAGAGGCAAAAGGTGAGAAGTGGTATGGAGCATAAAATGCAATCACTTTTGAACATACAAACCTAAGTTACCTAAAAATGCCTTGAGAGTTAAAACTAGAGCATGTGTGCTAAAATTATCCAAAAAAATCTATCATTTTTATCTTAGATATTGTTTGAAAATCATGTTTTAAGGAGGTAATAGATGTTTAACTAACAATCTATGAATTTCTTGTGTTACCAAGAAGTAAACTCTACCATGACTTATTGAACTACATTTTGTTGATTAACTTACATATTAAGTTCTATATTCACTAGTACATTGTTTAAGGGAACATTTGTGTTAACAAAGATACATGTTTAGTGATGAAATATTACTTTGCTTGAGGACATGCAAAGGGTAAATGTAGGGGAATTTGATAAGCATGCAAAGTATGCATATTAGGTATACTAATACGGTATAAATCATTTATATTTTGTGTTGTTTAATGTTTATATGTATGTCGTTTTCATAGAAAATACTACTTTTGCAAGGTTAAGGACACAAGACATGGAAAAAGACATCTCAAGATTATTTGCGAAGATTTGGGATAAACGAGATGAGAAAGGAATAAGAAACGGACAAAAGAGGAAAAGAGAAGGGAGAAAGGGAATCCGATTGGTGCTTGACGTTCATCCAACAAATTGAGAGTCGATTTTAAGGTATCTAGAGGCTGAATTTCGGAACACTCATCAAATCAAAGTTGAAGATAATTCTCTTACCTTTCTAATGGATCTTTAATCACCTCATTTAAATATTGGATGAGAAAGTTACAGATGAAACAATTGAAGTTATACAGTGCTATCCACATCGCGACATTCATAAAAAATCAAGCCCAAACTTCTAGCAGGGTGTCATGATTGCGACTCCCATTATCATGATCCTGACCTTCATCTACATGATAGTTACTTCTAACAACTATTACATGAAACGAACATTACAACACCCCAAAATTGCACCAAATTGACCCTTATCCATTCCTAACCAATCCTAACACATCTTATCACCCTAAAACCAACAAAAAAACCCTTGTAACCATCCTAAAACTCTATAAATAGCCATCAAATCCAACATTTACAATATAGAAAATTAGAGAGAGAGAGAGAGAGCACTCTTCATAAAAAAACAAAAGTTCTAGAGAGAGTGATGCTGTAGGGACAAATTATACTGAAAATCAGAAGACTCAAAGGAGTAAGAAGAAGTTGTTCCATTCAGAGGAAGCATCCTTCTTGTGGGGGAAAGGTATACAACTCCATAAGAGTTGTATTCCTTTCCATGGTATTGTTTTATGTTTTCTGTTTTCTATTTTGAATAATGTTAAACATACTCTCTATTTTGATAACTTACTTGCACGAAATTCCCCATAGTGATGACAAACTCCTATTGGGTAATCTTGATAATGATTGACAACCATTATACAGATTGAATGTTAGAGTTTTTATTGCAAGAGTTCATCGTTATGTATGTTGATTTCTAAACATATTATTTCTATGAATAAGATGGAATTATTTGATTATTATTTTATGATTCTTTGTTTAATTCTTGGCTTAAATGCCAGATATGCATATTGAGTTAAACATCATCGAGTGCATATATAATTAGAATGAGTGTTAACGTTGTTTGATGAAGATGACATTGATATTATGCATGAATATTCAAATGTATGAAAATGACTTGTAATGTTATTTATTGTAATAAACAAAAGGCATAGGATATTACATGTTTGATTTATGCATGAATTGGATTAGGTTAAACATACTTAATCTAATGTTCAAACCATTGTAATAAATAAAGAATGGTATTTCTCCATGAATTTGGATCAAGAGTAATAATGGATGGTTTATGAGATTAGTCTACAGAAAATACTAAGTAATTCAAATCATTCTTAATGGGATATAGTTTGCATTGAAAATACTCCTATGTGTTTATGATTTTATGTAGAGCTCATACTAAAAATCTACTTTTAGATTACTATAAATAGAATATATGAGTATATATGCCTACTGTTTATGTTCTTGCTTGTGGGATCAATACTCGCACAAAATCCATTTTATACCACTTGTGTGACCCGTATACTTGCGGTATTATGTGAATTTATATTAGTAAGACAAACTTTGATTTGGGTATTTGCATGATGAACCAAAACACTACCATGTTGTAGAAAATTTGTACCAATAGAATTTTGGTTTTTAGGATTAAATTAATAGAATTGTTCCAAGTTGCTTGAGAATCAAATTCGAGGTGCTTTGGGAATATAAAAACTAGAAAAAGAATGATTTTAGGCTTGTGGAGTGTTTATTTTGGCAGAGTAACTTTTCTCTCAAAATTCCCACCATTTTGAAGTGAAATGAGACTCCCATTTATGGATTTTTTAAGCTCGAAAGATAAGTCGTACATCCCAAAGATGAGCTATATGGCTCAACTGTAAAATAGAAAAAATGGGGCTAAATTGGGAAGAAACGGAGGCCAGAGGGGACTTGAGCTGTACGGCTCAAAGTTGAGGCATACGACTTATATGGGTTGGGCTGTATGGCTCCACCCTTGGAGTTGATCCATGCAGCCCAACCCCTATTTGGAATAAAGGGGCTTTATGGCTAGTTTAAGGTTGGTTTGTATGTCCAAAAGTTGGGCCATGCATCCCAACTGCACTTGAGGCGAACAGCCCAAAGTTGGGTCGTACAGCTCAAGTGCTGTTTTGGATAGAATGCTATTTTTTCATCAATTTTTTTTACTTTTTGGCTGGTTTTTGGGTAATTTGTGTCGGTTTATGATTTTTCCTAGGTCTATGACATATTTGATTTGGTTAAGAGATGTGTTACGTGACCTAAAAATGGGTCACAAAGCTCATTTTTTGGTTTTAGAGTTTTATGGGTCTATTTTCTTACTTTAGGCTGGTCGAAGGGCCAAGGGTTGATTTTGATTCTTAAAGAAACTTGAATCAAATAAAGATACATGGAAAAAGTAATATATTCACATCATTAGAACCAGATAACTCGTGCTCACATGTTGCCCCCCGCATAGTGGAATGTGCCTACTAAACACGTTGAGTTTTCAAGGCCCATTTTGCTATGAAAAAGAGAGCATGGTAAGTGAAAGGAAGGATGACATATTTGATCCTTCGTGTATACATAAGGAAATATCCTTTGATGCTTGTTGAAATGCCTGCTCCTTCTTGAGGCCAATGTTTGCCTATGCTTGGAGATTTAGTGTTCCGATTATTTCTCTGCTTTGTGCTAAAATGCTTGCTTTTACATGGAATTGATGTTTACCAGATCTTTAAGACTTAATCGTATGATTATTTCTCTACTTCAGACTGAAATGTTTGCTTCTACTTGAAATTGATTACCCAAGCTTCGAGATTTAATCGTCTGATTATTTCTCTGCTTTGTGCTAAAGTGCTTATTTATCCGTAAGGTTAATATTTACCCGAGCTTTGAGATTTATTTGACCCTCTGATCATCCATTTCCAAGTTATCTAACATAATTTTTTATTTTGGGACCTTTTTGGCAAAGTCCTGAACTTCGAGCGTGAATCTGAGAAGTTTAAATGCAACAATGGAATTTTTATAGGGTTGGAAAACCACGTTGAGCCGTATGGTTCAACTTTTTTAAGTTGAGCTGTATGGCTTAAGTAGGAGTGAGTTGAGCCATGTAGCTCAAGTTAGTTTCCTATATATATGGCACTTTCCTTTTTTGAATTTTCACAGTTTCTATTTGCTTTCCTTTTTCCCTTTCTTAAATTTTGAGATTTTTATCATATTTAGTATTTAGAATGTTTAGAAAAAGTGGTAGAGCACTGAAGACAGTCCCTAGAGCGGGACCATTACTCGAGGGACCTCAGATATATTAGCTAATTGAGGGGACCTTCTCTTTGGATTTTCTATCGATGGAGGATTATATTGTTTATGCACGGATGTGTAGTACCATGGTAAGTGATTAGGAGACCCGATACCTCTATCCTTGCGGACATATGAGCATTCTTTTAGCTTTTTGGTATGCTTTTCTTTACTACGTTGTTTTCTTAATACATAGAAAAATATGTTGTGTTAGGATAGAAATCTTTGCATGCTTAGAATAGTAAAACCTTATAAATATACATGTGCCTCTATAAATGTATGTGAATACATGTTTTAGGGCTTAGATTTTTTATTCAGAAAATTTTTAAATGCCTTTTAATTTAGGAAAGAAACCTTTGGATGCTTAGAATAGCAAAAACTTATGAATATACAAGTGCCTAGTTAAATGTATGTGAATACATGTCTTAGGACTCAGATATTTTGTTAAGAAAATTTGTAATGCCTTTTGAGTTAGGAAAGTTGTAATTCATTGTGTAGAATCTCGACTGTACATAGCTACATAGATAAATTTATTATGTTTGTAAATGTTTTGATATTCAAGTAAAAATTATATGAATTCCTGATGCAGTGTCGGCAGTAATATGAATTTACTTCTCTGATCACTAACTCAAAGACAAGTGCACCCCATCATTATCAAGTAATAAATCTAGTTCTATAAGTCCAAGTATCAATCCTAGAGGGAAAATACCTTTGGATATCTAATCTAGGGTTATAGCGTGTTATAGGCGATAAAATAAATTCTGAAAATTAAACTAAGTCAAACTACTCCTATATGATCTCAGTTAAGCAAAATCTTCATAAACGAAATTGTTAGGAAAGTCAATTGATGTTTTACCGACCTGTAAATATTAATGAGGATGAACTTATCAATCTATTCAACAACCAATTAGCCAAAGCAATACAAGTATTTGGATAAATATTAATACACATTTTCGATAGTTACTCCTACTCTATTAACCACCTAGGGTAAGATTATAAGAGGGTCTGACTAGTTCTATAAATCAGAAAATAGATACGCTTAAGTTCCGTTGGATTGTTACTCCTCCCGATTTATCCAGCTGTCAATCTGGATCACGTAGCAGATATGAATCAAATATATATTCAGGCTTACGAGGCTATCAAATCGCATTCATAATAGTGAACAAAAGCACAAACACAACTTAAATCACCAATCGCTGAATCTAATCAATAAGGATGAATAAAAAATAATGCATACAATAGCGAATAATATTCCTAGCAGATCACAGCTTCGAATCATGTAACGAGTGTTTTTGTGTTAGAATGTATATTTTGTAAGGTTTTCAAGACTAAAGGTGATAAAATGACAACTAAGAAGAACGAGACAAGAAACGGATGAAAACGAACAAAGCAGTAAAAATAATGAAGATTGGAAAGAAGTTTATCACGACCGTGACTTCCCATGTCATGATTGTGACCTAAAGCAAAAGCCAAGATTGAGTTCCAGGGATCAATCATGATCGTGACTCTACTTGTCATGATCGCGACCAATGCATGAGTTTCAACAAAAAGTCCTAGGCATCCTTCACGATCACGACCCGACCTGTCGCGATCGCAACCTGCTCGAATGCTGGTGGTTAATCCCAACGGTCAAGACTGAAACAAACGTTGTATTTCCACCTTCTTCCCTCCAAATTGATCCTTATCCCATCTAAACGAATCCTAACACATCCTAATCTCCTTAAAACTAATCAAAACACACAATTAACACCCTGAACCTCTATAAATAGCCATCAAATTCAACATTTTCTACAGATTTTTAGAGAGAGAACACATTTAATAAGAAATAATAATTTTGGACAGAGAGACTGAAAGGGATGAATTCTACACATAATCAAAAGATTCATAGGAGTAAGAAGAACCCTCTACATCAAGAGAATGCATCCTTCTTGTATGGAGGAGGATTATAACTCCATAAAGAGTTGTAATCTTCTCCTTGGTTCTTTATGTTTCTGTATCCTTTGTTTTGGGGATAGTTAATCATACTCTCTGTATTTGATCTCTTACTTGCACAAAGTCCCTTGGAGTGATGACAAACTCCCCTTGGGAAATCTCTATAATTATTGACAACCATTATATGGATTGAATATTAGAGTTTTATTGCAAGAATTCTTCATTATGTGTGCTATTCTTTAAACATGTTATTCTGAAAATAAGATGGAATTATTAATCATATTTGATTATTCTTTGTATAATTATTGGCTTAAATACTAGGTTTGCTTATTGAGTTAATCAACACCAAGTGTGTATGGAATTAGAATGAGTTTTTATGTTGTTTGGGAAGATAACATGAATATTATGCAAGAATGTTCAAATGCCTGAAGAAAACTTGTGATATTGTATGTTGTTATAATCAAAAGGCATAGAATGTTATGTGTTTATTTCCTGTAAGAATCAGATAAAGTTAATCATACTTAATCTATTGTTAAATTTATTTTAATAATCAAAAGATAATATTTCTCCATGTATATGAATCACAAATAAAGTTAATCAATTTATAAGAATAGTCTATAGAAAATATTAAGTAATCAAATCATCCTTAATAGATTATGGATTGCATTAAAGATATTCTTGTGTATTTATGAATTGGTGTAGAATTCACAACGAACATCAACTTTATGATTACTATAAACAGAATATATGGATATATAACTTGCTCTGTACATTGTTCCTTGTGGGATTGATACTCGGACTTAAGAAATCCATTTTATATTACTTATGCAAACCGTATACTTGCGGTATTGTGTGAATTTCTGTAAGAAATACCAACTATGTGTGGGTATATACATAATCGACCATTACATGCCATGATACTATTTAGAAAATTCATACCAAGTTTTCAGCGCCGTTGTTGGGGAAATAACGGTGTCCGCATTCAAATTTTGATTTATAGATATTTTATTGAGTGTTTGTCATTATTTTGTTTATGTTTATTATTACTTATATGCTCTTTCATTCTTGAAGGGTATTAATAAGTTTTACGCCAAGTATGAGAAATTTATGACAGCCTCTTGAATCGTTAAATCCTAAAATCAATCTTCAATGTAGGAGAAGAATTCAAGTTAACATCATAGCCGAAGAACAACCATAGCAACGTCTCCTAAATTATGTTGTCCCTAGCCTTCATGGAACCCATTAGAGAGTGGTATGACCACCTGTTAATGCCAACAACTTCGAGATCAAATCAGCTTTGTTGAATATGTTACGAAACAATTTGTCATTCTATGGATTGCCAAATGAGGATCCTAACACCTATATATCTAGTTTCCTCGAGATATGTGATACATTTAAGGTTAATGGGGGTTTCTATGCCTCTTCGATTATTCCCCTTTACTCTTAAAGACGAGAAGAAGGTATGGCTACAACCACTCCTTTAGAATTCTATCACGACTTGGGATCAACTAGGCCAAGCTTTTCTCTCGAAATACTTCCCCCCTTGTAAAGACGGCACGGTTGATAAAAGAGATTACATATTTTTCTCAACTTGATCACGAATCTTTGTATAAGGCATGGGAGTGCTTCAAGGGTTACATTAGGCAATGTCCGCACCATGGGCTACCTATGAATATTCTCATACAAACCTTTTATAACGGAGTTGATGCAACTATAAGGGGGACCATCAATGCGTTATCCGGAGGGTCGCTTATGAGAAAATAAACCGATGCAGCATATGAATTATTGGAGGAGATGGCGAAAGACAATAGTATATTGCCGACAAAAAGAGGAAGTAGTAGAGGCCAAACATATTTTGTTAAAGGGATTCATCGTGTGGATCTATTGACTATTATGCATGCACAATTTATTGTGTTGGTGCACAAGATTGACAATTTGAGTATAGGTTATTCAGGACAAGGAAATGGAGCAAGTAGTTATGATGGGGATGCAACTCAAGCAGAGGTTATGGAACATGTGCATTAAATTCAAGGGAATGCATAAAACAACCCATACTCCAACACCTACAATCCGGGGTATCGTAATTATCCACATTTTTCATGAAGGAGGGATGATAACAATAACAAGCACTAACCATTATACCAACCCGAAGATAAGATTTTCATGCTTACCCAGAAGATTGAAAAATTCTTGGAGACTACTAACACTAGGTTTGATCAAAATGATAAGAAGATGAAGCATATGGAAGATAAATTTGATCACTTAGTGAAAAAGAAATCATCCTCAATACACAATCTTGAAGTCCAAATTATCCAACTAGCCAAGTCCATTTTGGTTCGTGAACTAGGAACTTTGCCTAGTAACACGGAGTAGAATCCTAAATGAACTTCAAGATTATGGTTGGTTATTATAGCCTAGTATGTAAGGGGCTATAAGTTGTGGTATTTATATATGTGTATACTAGTAAATATGTCTAAATATTTGTTTCCTTTTAGGTTTTATATATGGCATACAATCTTATTTGTACATGTAATACCCCGGATAATTAATAAATATTTTCCATTTTAATTTTCCATTTTTCATTTTTAATTAATTTAAATTAATACTATAGCAATTAATATTTAATATACTTCCATGATTTTTGCTTAATTAAATATCATGATTTAATT
>CAOJCR010439528.1:0-10610 GCA_948330485.1 Euphorbia neoarborescens | reverse complement strand
AGACGGTCTTAAGAACACAAGAAAGGAAAAGGAAGTAGCCGGAGTGAACAAGGGCAAAGAAAGAGGTAAGTTCAACAAGCTTGAAACGTACATTTACCAAATGCAAAAGTCATCGATAGAAACACCTCCCGCACTAAAGATGGAAGTTTCACCTGAGGAACAAGGCATAAAAGGAAAGTAGAAGAGGAAACAGAGAAAGCAAGGGAAAAGGTAGGGGAACAAGTGTTCCCTCTTCAATTTTTGGAGAACAATGATTTCAGAAAGTCAACCTATTCTGACAATAAACACAGCGTGATGTATCCTTTGTACCTTTGTAGATTAGATTTTGTTTATTTACGATTTATTTTGTGTTATTGGTGTTTTTAGTGTGAGTTTTAAGTCAACAAAGTCTATGGAGCAATTCAGTAAGAAAAGGAGCTAAGGAAAAATTAAAGTGTTAGAAATAGAGGCCAAGTCGCCATGTTCCAAGTAAACTCATCGAGTTTAGTAGTAAAACACATCGTGTTCAATAAACACATCGACATGTTTGCTACTATGAATTGAAACAAAAGAATTAAAAAAAATCGAGTTGTCCATTAACACGTCGTGTTCCAGTACTGGTACACGAGGCCTAAAAATAGCCTCAAAACATGCCATGTTAACCATAACTTACCAAGTTTTGGGCTTAAAGCTAGAGGCCAAATGTTTTTCAAAGGAACACGTCGTGTTCCATCATAAACACTGCGAGTTCTTGCACTTTCACATCCTGACCTAAAATCCCAAAATTTAAAATATTTTCTTTAATTTTCTTTCTCTCTCCTTTTTCCCCTTGACTCATTCTAACAACTAAACTTCCTCTCCACTCTCTCATTCGTTTCTTCTATATTATTTTATCTTCATCCACCCTCTCTTCCTCCACTCTATTTTTGTTCTTTGTGTTCAATTTGTAATTTGAGAATTTTTTACCTAGAAATCTCAGATGGCTCCAAGGTATGAATCTAATCATTCCCTTCTTCTAATTTTTGTTCTCTCTGATTCTCTGTTATTGTGGACACTGTTGATATGAGTATTCAATTGGGTCTCTTTTCCTAGCTTCTAGTATGACAGTATATGTGCTTTCTTGAATGATTTTGATGCATAAGTTAGACTAAGGCATATTGAATTAATTATCTATATAGAAAGACTTTACTCTGTATAATAGTATGCATTCAATAAGATATGATGTGGCATAATGGGAGACCTAGGCTTAAGGTTTGGATTTGTTCTAAGAATTGGGTTTGGTATTTCAGAATTCAAATGTAATCTAAATTTGGATGATACTTGATAAGTTGATCTATGTCTATGTGGATTGTTGCTAGTTAGTTGTATGTTATGCTTGATGTGATAAATTATTTGAATTGAGATAAGTTGCATTTGGGATGAATGACTCTGAAATCTACCATTACTTGTTAGACGCGAATCACTATTGAAACATGTGGAGGTAAATTTATTGGCTATGATTAGCTTAACATGTCACAGACATTAGGAGTACACTACATTCTCATGAGCATATATATGTTGTTTTCATTCTATTACTTATGAGGTGAAGACATCTTGTGTTACCATTTTGGTTCAGCACGAGGGTTGTGATCATTATGGAAGTAGTTCTAATTGGGTATGAGCTGATTTTAATTCAATTCTCAGTTCCTCTTGAGGACCTTAGACAGTAATTTTTGCCTCCTCCCATGCGTTTTATTTTTCAAGTTATTTATTGATTTTTAATTTCCTTTTATTTGTTCTGTTTTTGGTTTCAGTTTTCTATTTTAATATATTTCATTCACAATCAGTCTTATGTATGAATGTTGTTTCTCCATCACATTTTCAGGATTAAGCAACCAGCTAAGAGATAGAAAAGGAAAATTCCACACACTCAGGAGAACGTCCCCGATCCTGGACATAACGCATTCACCACGGAGCAACAGATGGCTCCACTAACAGCCCTCTTGTACCATCATCGATTCCCCATTCCTCTCTTACAAAGAAAGAAGGTACACGTTATGCCCATATTTTCTCTCTTGAATGCTCTACATTCTAGCACTTTGATGATGTATGGTAAGATAAATGTGCTTTTAGGAGGGAGCTTATAGATAAGTTTGTGGTGTTGGGGTGGACTGATTTTGTGAATGATAGAACCTCTATCTATAAGGACTTAGTAGTAGAGTTTTGTACTTCTTTTTCTGTTATCACTGATCGTATTACTGGGGAAAAGATTATAAAATTCAGATTCTTTAGGGTTGAGTATGAGATGAATTCAGAAATCATACGAGGCATTTTAGAAATTCCAGGGAAGGTAAATACAAGGCCAGAAAATACAAATCCACGGGGAGTTTGGAATGTCTTAGGGAGAGGGGGTTCATTCCTAGTAATATGAAAGCTTCTTGTATAATTGATCCAGTGCTATTTTATATATATAAATTCATCACTCTGAATTTCTCGGGGAAACCCGAAGCTAATAAGATTAATGAAAATGAATTAATGTTGTTAAGTTGGGTGAGGGACGAAATCCACCCGCATATGGGAAAATTTTTGCTCAATGCACTGATCTCAAGGGCCAGTATGGGCCATGGGGAGTTAGGGCTAGGGAATATTGTGACTAGGATAGCACACTATTGTAGAACCCCTATTTGCACTAACCATCTTGTTGCTATTCCTAGGAAACATCTCCATTCAGATACTTTGTAGTTTGTTCCTTTACCATCTAGACGATAAGACAGAGCACCCCAGTAGTAGGATTATCATGAGGAGAAAGCACCACCACCAGTACCAGTACCCGCTATTGAGGATGAGAACGCAGAGGGGATGGAGCAAGGGGAGCCTTTAGCTACACCTAGTAGCCAGTATGATACCCTACTGGCGACTCTGAACACTATGCATCTGTATAAAGTTTAGTGGATGGCCTGGAAGGATGCAATTATCGCATGCATTGATGAGAGGGTCAGAGGCATAGAGGCATTCACATATAGATACTGTGCAGACCACGGGATGGTCTACCCCCTCCTCCACCACCATCACCAGGGCCATCAGAGCAGTGAGTTTCCCATTTCCTCTCCACACTTTGGCATTTACTTCATTGCACTTTTCAGGATTAAGTGCTTTATAAGCGTGGGGTAGGAAATGGGAATTTCTCCCTTTTACATTTATGTATTTTATTTCTGTGATGCATGCTAGGGTAATACTGATTGGATGTATGTTGGTGTTTGCTAAAGTTGTTGATTGTTTGTAGGATTGGCTGGATGATGATTATTGCTGGATTTTGTTGACATGTACATAGGATAATTTGTTTTGATTTGCTTTTATTTCTGATTTTGGTTTTCTTTGTTTTGTGTGATTTTGCTTTTCATGTTTAGCATGATGTGTGAATGCTGAAATTCCAGATGAATTGTTTTAGACTGGTATTCTATAATTTCTTAGCTATCCCCAAAATTGAACTTCGTTGTTCGTTTTCTAAGTAGATAACATGGAATTCTAGATTAAGTATGCTTGGAATTAGCCTGTTTTTGCTTGTGAGCATTTCTGAACAATGTTGATTGCATGAAAACAATAAGTTGTCATGTATAGTGGTTCGAATATTTGCTGTTGTTTCCATGATTGAACTGAGATAGTGACTAGGAACAAAGAAAGAGAAAAAAGCAACTAAAACACTGATAAAAAAAATCTCTTGCACTAAAGTGAGGACTTTTGAGCTAAGGAACCATTTCACTTCAATTCCTAATCTTTTCTGAGAGACAATCATACATTGTGCGCTAGATCATAGAACTCGGTGTAGTTTTGCACTTGGCATAAGCAGGGCTTAGTATGTGGAGACCCTTAGGTTTAGCCACACATCACACTTCTTTTTCATTTTAAAACTTTTGAACCTAACGATACTAACTAGCCCGTAGAACAACCTTATTTGGGCTTTAGCCTGTTCTTTCATAGCCATATTATAAGGCAATTTCCTTAAAGCTACAAGCCAAATCCCTTCACTTTACCTTTCCCTTCAACCCATCCTCTCCTCGATTTCAAGTTAGATTTTGGTTAACGAACTTCGATCTTTATCTTTGGGTGTGTTCTTCAATTTTTTTATTCAATCACTTTTTCCCATGTACTCTTTTCCATGTGTTTATCGTAAGAAAAAAAAGAAGAGAAAAATGAATAAATATTTATCATTACTTTCTATTCAAATAAATAGTAGCTATTCTATTTGTGATTTGGGGGTGGGTTCCAACTAATGAATTCATGTGCATTTTGGGGTTACAAATATTAAATTTTCTTAAATTCTTTTACCCAAATAATTAAGGATCTCATTCTCATTATGTTTCCTTTGTGATCTCTTTTGTGATTCAAAATTCTCCATTTCTTTTCTCTGAATCTTGGGTATGTTTAATATATAAGTATGGGGTGTTTCTTCTTTTCTTCTTTTCATTCCCTTACTTGTTGTATCTAGCTGCTAATAAAGGAATTATTGGGATTTGTGATTCGTTCCTGCTTTCATATACACCCATGATTGACCAAATTCTATTTCAAACTTGAATAGTGGATTTGTACACTAAATTGACTTTTGACACACCTAACCCTTAGCCAAAACGTTACAAGCCATAAAAGGTTCTCTGATTTTGTTCCTTTTTTCAATGACTGCACCGAAATTGCCATTAGTTTGTTTTGTAATGCATACTTTGTATTGATTGAGTGTGTTTTCATTTTACCTTAAATTATGTGTAAATGGAGAGAAATCCTATGAGATGAATGAATTGGTTGCATAAGCTCTCACCGTTCCTTTTCTTTTGATTGGTTTGGGCATGTGGAATAGCAAGTTTTTATGTTTTTTTTATATATGATTATTCCTTTGTCTGGATTGCTTTTGCATGTTTGGAATTGGTGAGCTGGCATAGTTAAATCCTAGGTGGGTTTTGCAATCGAAAACTGTTGTCTTTAGTCTGAGTTTCAGGTTATTTGCTTGAGGACAACAAAGTTGTAAGTGTAGGGTAATTGATAAGGTTGGTTTTGAATTTATATTCTAGGCATTATTGGACCCTGTTTATGGATAATTTGACTGAGTTTTGGCATTCTTGTGTTGCATATCATGCATTTTTCCATTTTTCATGCATGCTTTGAGTTTGTGTATATTTTCGTTATTTTGTCTTTGCTCTGGTTGGTTTTTGGTCCAAAGTCATTAAGATCGAGGACTTGTATAAGTTGAACCATTTCTTAAGCTTATTAGTACGGGGGTTCGAAACCCAAGATAAGGAAATGGAGGAACGGGTTGATGAAGTCCGACGATGGTGCGTACAATAAAGAAGTTCTTTGGCGCAAATTTTGACAAACTTGGAGGCTGATTTTGAAGAAAAGCATAAGAGAAAGATTAAATTTCATGATGAGAGCTTTCCAATGAATCCAAGATCGCAAAATCGGAGTTCGAATGAAAAAGCTATAAAGAATTGAAGGTTGGAAAGGGTTGAAATTGAGCGAAAACTTGTTGTATTAGGCTAAAAGAAGAAAACTCGACATGTTACACCTAAAACTCAGCCAGTTGCAATGCAATTGGAGAAGCTTGAAGAAACTGATGATAACTCATCATGTTTCCCCAGAACTCGATGAGTTCTGATGCGATTGGAAGAATTGAATATTTATAGAAGCAAATATGCCGGCGAGTTGCTGTAACACGATATGTTTCCATGCAGCAAGATCTATAACTCGACATGTTCAGCCTATAACATGGCGAGTTTTGAAGTGTTTTATTGCACTAAACGAACTTAGGTTTTATTTTTATATGTTTTTAAGCTATATAAGCACACTTAGGGTTTATTTTTATCATCTTTTGACAACTCTGAACTCTTTGAAGAGCGTATAACTCGATGAGAGGTTTTGTACACCAATTTATTATTCAACTAAGGAACTGTGTTTACTGTCTATGACTTTACCGTTTGTGATTATTTATCCGTGGATTGAGTTTTCTATAGCATTCATTTTCGCACAAGCCTCCCTCTGAATACGGTTATCGATTGATCAGAATAAGTTTTCTTATTTTTATTAGTTGTTAATTTGCGAATCTTCACCAAACTTATGTGATTATAATTCATTACATCTTTGCATCGCTTGCGTAAGAATTGATTGATTGTTTAAGGTTTTTAATTGTGAATTTTGATTACGAGTTTTATGATTGCAATTATAGTCTCTTGAGATCCCAATTTATTAGTTAGGTGCATATTCGTCGCTTTACCTAGATTAAACCGTAGGAAATCACTGGAATTGATAACTCCGTGAAATTTACGAGCCCATAGTTTCTGAACCTCTAGAACTAGTTCACCTCCGAAAAAGGTCTTAACGAACTAGAGCTTAACCACGGTCTATGGATACGCTATAATTAGCTTTCATATTTCCATGAATTAGGGCTTGCAGTTGAGTCTAATTAATTAATTAAATTTCTGCATAAGTGTCATCCTCATTAATATTCAAAAGTTGGGTAAACATCCTTAGGAGATTATTTAATGTTGATACAAATCAAGATAGGAGATTGATCACTGTACATGTTAATGTAGGGTTAATTTAGATTTACTTTTCTATTTTAATCGATTAAATTTATTATTCACTCAAACACGTTAGGAACCTTAGTAGTTTGTTGGTATTTTCCCTATACGATCGATACCTGGACTTTGAGACTAGATTTATTACTTGATAACAATGGGTACACTGCCCTAGTTGAGTGGTTCGGTAGTTATTTCTAACCGCTATCGAATGCACCCATCACCCCATCATGATTACCTTTATAAGGTTTGTCGTACTCAGTTGTAATATCCTTAACCCGCTCATAAATTTGTAATGCACTCAAAGGAAGTCTTGCCTTTTTCTTCTTCACTATTCCTTTAAATTCTTTCCTTTTTCTCTGAAACGGATGATTCAAAGGGAGAAACCTGCAATGATTTATATATATAAGCTTATTGCAATGTTCTAGATGAACTGCTTCCATATCATCCTAACAAATCAGATATGCTTTTATTACCCTTTACTTGATACCCTGATAAATTTTCATAAGCTAGGAAGTCATTTATCGTACAGAAGATCATGGCTCATGTGTGAAATTCGTTCTACTATAGGCATCATAAATTATGACTCCTTCATCCTAAAGGAATTTCAAATCATCAATGAGAGGTGCAAGGTATACATCTATATCATTTCCAGGATGCTTTTGGCCCAGATATGAGAAGTGATAACATAATGTACTTGCATTTTACACATAACCAAAGAGGTAAATTGTAAATAGTTAGGAGAACATGGTATTGTAGGGGTGATAAGTGTTTCAACAGGATTCATTCTATCTGTACATGGACCAAGCTAAAGATTACGAGCTTCGCAACAAAATTATTCAAACTTTCTTCAATATTTCTCAACTAGGGAAATCAACTAGATTCCTTATAAACCCATCTTCCTTCCCAAATTCATGATGCCATTTTAATAACTTTGTATTTTTTTCATTCCAGAAAAGATGTTGAAATTTTGGTATAATCAGAAGATACCACAGTGCCTTTATCGGTACACCTTTCTTCCTCACAGCAATACTTTTTCCTTATAATGAGACAATCTGTACCTCAGATATGCTTCTATATTTTCATACTCACTTCGATATAGAATATAATCTTTTTAAAATTATGAATATTCTCATACTCCATACCCATAGGGCCCATGAGTTTCTTTGCCTTGTAGCTAAATGTTGCAAGTTTATTCCCTCAAGAAACATATATGCAACACTTGCAACAAATTGTCAACACTTATTAGTCATGTCGTGTCTTGTCTTTTGGTTGAATAATAGGAGAACAACTAGGAGTTTTGTCTATTTAAAGCAAATAGGATATAGCTCGGTCCTTGATGCTCTAAGAATACTATCGAATATATTAGGATTCTCTGTGAAATTATCCTCCACATCATGCATCATATCATCTCTTCTATCCCCATCCACATCTTCATCTCCAACATCAGAGAAACTACCTTATGCCTAAAAGGATTGGATGAGATTCCTGCATAATCAAACACCTCTCTATGTCATGCCTAACTTGTGTAGCCTTTTTTGAACCCATGACTAATTAAGTGATCCTTCACTTTATCTATGTTATCTGAACACCTCGTGCTGTTGCAGTCACAATAAGGATAATGAATTTTTACACCAATTCTCAACCGATATTCAACAATAGTCATAAGAAAATGGTCAAACCCTTGTAATAACTCGAGGGATGTTTGGTCAACATACATCCAACAAAGATCTATTATAGAGATTAATTAGAAATCAAAATCTCCGATTAGATGTGAATGATATTGGTGTTGTTGAGAGATAAAGAATCACGTTAAATAGGGCAATTAAAAATAAAGTCAATAGCTAGGTAATGATCCATGTCAACATTTCACAAATGAATCGTGAACAACTTGTAATTTATTATATCTATTCATAAAACCAAAGTCAGAACTTTGGATTCGTTAATATTAGAGTATTATCTATAATTTCTAAAATGTTCTTATTACAAACACTATTCTCTATAATTATGATTATCGAGGAATTATCTAACAGAATCCATTATTTTGGGACTGATTAAAACTTTGATAATAATAATAAAAAGGATCAAAGAAGTAAAGTATTCCTCGGGAATACTATAATAGAAAATATGTTTAGGGTTTTGGGCGCTCATACATGCAGCGAAAATAAAAAAATAAAAAAAATAAACACAACCGGCAATCCATTAGATCCATGTTCTTCATTCAAAAAATAGAGCTAGGGATAGGAAATACCTGATTTTGAAACCATCTTTCCTAATTTGGATCTGACTGTTTATGGCTTAGCATGTACACGGCATAGATCACAGAGGTGCTACCTTCGGGAAGACTACCACCTTCTATTGGTATCCACACTCGATGGGAATTTTTGGAATGCTAGTTCTCTATACTTTCTATAACATCCCGATCTGGGAGTTACAAGTTTTCAAGTGATTTAGTGACTTTTCGAGATGGAAAGTTTGGAGATTTGTTGTGATTGGTATACATATATTGGGTGATCTTTGTGATAATTGGGATGTTTACGGCTAAATTTCAAGGAATTGATTTTTGATGGTTATTAAATACGAATTTGAGGTACTTTTAATGTTTTTAATAAGAGTTGTATTTAGGAATCGTTTAAGTATGATTATGGTTAGAGTTAAATGAATAAATTAATATGTATGTGATTGTTATATCGAATTAAGCGGTAAATATGATTTGTGATAAGATAAGCATTTGGATGAGTTATAATGGAAAAACTATGAAGTTTTATGAGGTTTGAGGATTTAGCATAAGGATGTATTGAGTTTGGATAAAAGATTATGAAGTTTGTAGCTGATTGATGATTTCAAGAATGATTTTATAATGTTGTGTTAGGGTTTCTTCTTCTTCTTTCTTTCTTTTCCCGAAATCCTACCTTCCTCTGCACCAGCTTCTCTCTTCACTCCATAACTTGAGTTCTAACTATTAGATTGTCGTCAAATTTGGCCTGAAGCTTTCTAACATATCGTTCATGAATATGAATAGTGTAGAAAAGATTTTGATGTCAACACGGCGTCTTGAGAGGCTAGCACGACGTGTCACGGGGTCTGATTCGAAATTCTAGATTTTATAGGTAACACACCGGCGTGTTACCTATAGCATGGCGTGTTGGGCTAATTTCCAGCTAGAAAACTCTAGACTTTTAGAGAAAATAGCAGGGTTTTAAATTATTTTTTTTCATAGAAGATATTTATTGTTTTTCAGAAGGGATATATATGAAATAAAAGGAGGGAATGACCTATACTTTTCTTACTCTTTTCTTCCTCTTCTTCATTTTTTTTCTTCTTCCCTCCTTCTTGGAATTCTTCTTCCTTGTCAACTCTTTAGACCACTTTTCTTCTTGCTCTTAAACTCGTTTATTTTTGTCAAAATCATCACCAAAGTGTGATGGGATGATTTTTACTCGGGTTGCTTCATTTGGATGTTGAAGTTGTGTGGCTCGCATTAGAGTTTGGATTCCTTGGAAGATTGCGAATCTTCTCTAAATTGTAAGTGAATATCAAATATTTTAATTGAGTTTTTAAGATATAAAGTTATTATAATTTAATTTTGTTAAAAAAAATTGGATTATGGGAATTAAATGATTAAGTAGAATTTTGATAATTTGAAATTGAATTTTATGAATTTCAACTTTTGTTTATTTTGAGTCGGAGTTAAGTTTGATGTGTGAATTTTGTTAAACGTTGAATAGAATTTTAATGTTGGAAATTGATTATTGAAGTTATTTGGTTAGAGAAATTATTGTGAAATAGAATTTTTTTTTTATGAAAGATAAGTGTGATTTTGATAATTGAAGTATTGAGTTATTGGTGTTATTGATTTTGATTATTAGATGTGAAGTTAATTTTGATTATTAGATGTGAAGTTATATAGCTAGGAATTGTAGAGTTTTTATTTGAAACTTCATATCCGGGACCTTTTGTGAACATCGCGCCAAAACTGGATCAAAGAGAAACGGGGCGTTCACTTCGTTTTGTAGTGTTATGGAGTCGCCACTTAATTAAATTCTTAAAGGTCAATTAAGAAACCCTAAAAATGTACCAGAGATGGGT
>CAOJCR010438648.1:0-14698 GCA_948330485.1 Euphorbia neoarborescens | reverse complement strand
TTTACTAGGGAGAAACAAATCCTTTATATGATTGTATCTACCCTTTTCTTCTTCTTTTCATTTAAGTTTCATGTAGTGTTGTTAGGGTTAATCATCAACCTGTTGTATATTGATTTTTATTTGTTAGGATTGCTAGAACTTCGTGACATGTTCTAGGGTTTGTGTATAATCGAATTGACAACTTGGTTATGCATGAATTTGTTGAATTCCAATGGATAGAAATTCTGTTTTATGAATTGTTATTCTTACAGAATCTTTTATTATATTGCTGGAAATTATCTTAAAGTTTATGTTAATTTCTTGGTTTAAAACCTTGTTCAATTGCTAGATGCGAGGAATGAGTTAATCATACCTTTCTTGCATGGTTTTGGATTAAGTGTTGATACTTTGTTGCACTTGGAAGTATCAATGTTATGCATGCTAGTTAAATGTTGTATTTTGGATTGATTTTTGATGTGTTACAATAATTAAAAAAATACATTCAGGATTAATTCATGTATTGTATGAATTGAATTGAGTTAATCATCACCAATTTGATATTTGCCATTGTAATAATCAAAGAAAAGCTGCTTTTTACCATGCATGAGAGTTAATATGCAATTTCAAGTGATTCGTTAGAATAGAAATTCAGAAAATCTTTTAATATGCAATTATGCATTATATGGTTCAAATGAATAAAAGAGTAGGAATGAGATTATGCTTAGGTTTGCAAGAATGAGTTAAGCTTCTATTTTAAAGTGTTCATTTTACTAAAACTAATTTTAGGCTACATAAACAGTGTTTTAGGTTATAAAATTCTACTGCAATACATTCTTTCTCTGTGGGATTCGATACTCGGATGTAAGAAATCCGTTTTATACTACTTGGAACGATCCATATATTTGCGGAGTGTGCGATTATTCTTATATTGGATAACATATTGGTAAATATAAATGCATGCCAATTTGAAATAAATCAAACGCACGAAAAAGTCGCACCAGAATTAAAAAGCCAAATCAAATCATTCAAACCAAAACCAACGTCCATAAGGAACCACTATGGACTTACTCTTAGGAACTCACAAGGTCACAATGACCAAAATATTGGAATCAACTCAGAAATAAATCCTTTAAATCAAAACATAAAATGTGAGGTTGAAAATCAATACAGAGTTCGTTCAAACCAATCATTTAACCAAAACCAAGTTATACATGTATAAATACAATAGTGGTAGAGTCAATCCATAACGTCATGCTTTGAATCAACCACAAATAGCAACAGAAAAATTTGAAAACCTGAAAAGTTTATCTCGCCGAGTTTTACCAATAACTCACCGAGTTATGTATAAAAACTCACCGAGTTATGGTAACTCCAGGTCGAGTTCAAGTCTGCCAAGTCCAAAACATTAAAAAGTGCAAAACTCGCCGAGTTTACTCATAACTCGTCAAGTTATTCATCAAAACTGGCCGAGTTATGGTAACTCACTGGCGAGTTCAGGTCTGCCAAAACAATGAAAACCAGGTTTTGTAAATCGACCTCGACAGTATTTTTGGGCAGATAAAACACTGATTTTGACAAAACATCCTCATTACGATTTTTAGCCCTATGTCTTAAGAGTTCGTAGGATTTGGAATCACCCGAATTTGAGTTCCACAACGAGAGAAACTCTAAAATATATAAAGTTGTGCAATATGAAATTTCAGCAAAAATAAAGAAACAAAAACTTACGTTTATAAAACTCAAAATTGGAAATCAAACCAACATAAATCTATCACGGGAAGACTTAAACAAATAGACAACATGATCATTCATGACTTTCAACCAATTCATACGAATCCAAAACATAAATCAATCACCATACGATTACCCTAATTGTGCATCTCCAATCCAATTTCGAACATAAACGTAGGGTAGGTTTAGTTACCTCAAATAGCGAAAATCCAAACTTAGAAAGGAGAAACCCAAGAATGTGGAAGATAGAATCGCCCAAAATAATGCTCCAATGAACAAGAATAGATTGGATAACCACTCAAAAGCGAACAACAACACTAACGAAATTAAAGGAACAAGCAAGAACCATTCAGAATTTCTTCTTGATTAGAATAGGCCGAAACGAAGGGAAGAGAAGGAGATAATTTACCTCGGTAGAATGAAGATAATAGGTTCTTAAGTCAGTATAGAGAATCCAAAAGAAGAGATAATGCTCCAAGGAAGAACAATGTCAGTCGGAAACTTATCGAATTATCACTCAACAAAAGAAATCACTCCTCTCCCTCTCTCTACAAGGTGATGGCCGAAAATCACAAATAGGAGGAGAAGAGGTAGGGTTTCATCTTTAAATAGGAAGAAAATAGAATTAGGGTTTTAATGATGGGTTAGCCGAAAATCAGGAGAGAATTAGTGTTAGGAATTTCAAAATTATGGGCTTAAAAGGGGTAAAATCAGGCTGAAAATAAATCTGGGTTATTAAAGAGTGGGTTTAGGGAGATAAGCTCATATCATTAACAGCCCAAAAAAATATAAATATAAATATAAACAACCAAATAAATAACATGTATCATTAATCAACATATTATTTGATTTTAAAAGCATTAAAATCATATGCAAAAGTCATAAACAAAATCTGGGGTGTTACAAAACAACTTACATCCCATACACCAATAAGGAAGGAGTTGCCTCTATAGGCCCTCTATTTGACGTTCGATACCCCCATAACGTAAATGGTAGCTTTTCAGCCCAATCTCTATAGGGATCCACCATTTTGGAGACTGTCTTTTGATGATTTTGTCAGTTGCCTCTACTACCCCGTTTCCTTATGGTCTGTAAGTGGATGACATAGGATGTTTAATGTTGTGCTTAGCTAACAAAGCAGCTATCATACCATGGAATTGAACCCCATTATTTGTCACCACGTGATGAGGGATACCATATCTAGATAAAAAGTGACTTTCTATGAACTTGGCCATCTTTTTGGCGGTGATATCGGTGTAGGACTGGGCTTCTATCCATTTAGAAAAATAATCCACTGCCACTACTCCAAATTGTGCCTATTTATCAGCAATGGTCGAACCTCACCAATGATGTCTATGCCTCGTACTAAGAAAGGACAAGGAATAAAATGTACTTGGAGCATTGATGGTGGTAAATGTGATACATCCCGACATATCTGACATTCGTGGAAGCTTTTAACTTTAGCTACATAATCTGCTCGAATTGTTAACCAGAAGTATCCTTTATGAAGAATATTCTTTACTAGTGTCATCCCACTCATATGCAAACCACAGGACCCTATATGTACTTGCTGTATGATCTGCTTTGATTCATTTTCATCCACACATCTCAGCAAAGACCCTCTAACATACATTTATACAACTGCTCATTAAACAATCTAAATTACAAGGCTAACCGATGTATTGTAATTCCTTCGGATTGACTACCTCCTGTTGGACATTGAACTATCTTTATATAATGAACAATGTCATAGTACCAAGGCATTTCTATTGAAGTAAATATCTGAACCTCCCATATGTCAAAGTAAGGCTATAACGCTATAGTAAAGATGATTGGTCTAATGTGTATCTCCTTCGACCCTTCGCACATGATGATAAGGTAGCTAAAGCATCTACCATCCTGTTCTCCTCCCTAAGCAAATGTTGGAATACACACTTTGGGATCTTCTTATAAATTTCTCCTACTACCTCAAGATAAGGCCTTAGAGAGTCTTCATTCACTTCCCACGCCCTGTTACTTGTCGAATCATCAATAAGGAGTCTCTAATTATAACAACATCTTTAGCCTTTATTTTAATTAGAGTATTGATCCCTAATAAGCAGGCTCACACTCCCCTCCATTGTTTGTGTTAGGAAATTTTAACCTTTGTAATTCATTGACCCATCAAAGAACATGTGATACTTTTTCTCTTAAAACTATATCATAACCAATTGCTCATTGGAAAATTCCATGCTTACTTCCTTTTTGGGATCTAATGGATGACTATCTAAAAACTCTACAACTGAACTTCCTTTGATGACCTTCTTAGTCTGGTACTCAATGTCAAATTCAGATAATAAAAGTAACCATCTCGACAACTTCCCCAACAAACTAGGAGATGAATTTAGATACATGATAGGATCCACATTAGACACCAGCATAACAATGTAGGATTGGATGTAGTTTCTTAGTTTTTTCGTAATCTTTACCATGGCCACACAAGTCTTCTCTATCATGGAGTACTATATCTCATACTCTGTTAAGCTTCTACTTAGGTAGTAAATTGGAAACACCTACTTATCAATATCATCTTGCACTAATATAACCCCCACAGACCTTTCTTCGATAGACAAATAAAGAGTCAAAGGTCCACTAACTTGAGGTGGTCGGAGTATTAGAGGATTTTTCATATACGTATTTATTATTTCAAAAGCAATTTGGCATTCCTCACTCCATCTCACTGGTTAATCCTTTCATAGAAGCTTGAAGATAGGCTCACAGATTGGAGTCAGCCTTTCTATGAAGCAGCTTACATACTGTAGAGATCCTAAAATTTACCTCTACCATTACTCGTTCCATCTCACTAGTTGATCCTTTCGTAGTATCTTGAAGATTGGCTTACAAATTGGAGTTAGCCTTTTTATAAAGCAGCTCACATACTATAGAGATCCTAAAAAAACCTCACCTCTATTTTAGTCTTTAGTGTGGACATTTCTTGGATTAGTTTTTCTTTGTCTGGATCCATCTGTATACCTCTCTTATTGATAATGTGCCACAGTACCCTTCTAGATGTTACTCAAATGTGCACTTATTGGGATTAAGCCTCAAGTTATATTCTTTTTCCCCTGTTAGGAATTTTTCTAAGCTACTCATATAAGCTTTTCGAGTATCGAATTTTATCAACATATCATCCACATAGACTTCCATCTCTTTATGGATTATTTCGTGTAATAAGGTGGTCACTGCTCTCTGATAAGTTGCTTTAGCATTCTTCAATCCAAATAGCATAACTTTATAACAGAAAGTTCCCTAGTCAGTGATAAAGGCTATTTTAGCCTTATTATTCTCACTCATCATAATCTTATTATACTAGGAGAAACCATAAGCAAAAGAGAACATTTTAGCTGTAGACGCACTGTCTAGTAATACATCAATATGAGGTAACAGGAAATCATCTTTGGGAGATACCGTGTTCAGATCTCTGAAAAACACACATACTCTTACCTTTCTATCCTTCTTAGGAACTGGTACCACATTTTTCAACCATTCAGGATATTCTACCACTTCCAAAAACCCATCTTGTAACTACTTTGAACTTATTCTTTTACATGCTTTTTTAATACTTGGATAATGTCTGTTCTTTCTTGGGGAATTAAATCTTGTGAGATACATACTTTTTTAGGGTTGTCATCAGTTTCCAAGTTTATTTCATGGAAAGAAATATCATGAATGCTAAAGACATGCAATGAATGCTCAAATGTATATGCAATGCCATTATGAAAAATAACACATGCATAAGCAAATTTAAATTTCTTATTATTAGAAGCCTTATCGGCTAACTTGTCCAAATTGAAAATAGTAGCTATATCCATTACATATGTTATTTCTTCCACCACATGCAGAGGGCATTATGTTCTCACGATGATAGCTTCGTCTTTCTCAAAGAATTGCAACATCTCTGTAGCCTTTCCTTTTGATCTTCTTTAGCGTATGTTCTTTACAGCCGATCCACATACCTTCATTCATCATGACCTCTAGAGCTAGCATAGTTTCTTTCGAACCAACATCAAACTTCTTCTCAACATGTATGATTACTTCTTTAGTAGTATCTTCCTTGTTTTCTGGTTGGAGCTTGATCATGTTAGCTTTAAAACCATCCTCATGAGCACTAAAATCCACCACATCATTCAAGATTTCAAATCCTGGGAATTTCCACCTACCAAAATCCACCATCTCTTCTAGCCCATTATAGATTTCTCCTTTGTCCCAAGTGAAAACTGATGTCATATCCTTTTCTTAGCCTTGCCTTATTATCTTGCACTCCTTCGAATCTGAAACCTCGAGTGTTTTTCTTCATAGGATAAGAAATAGGTTCAGAAAAACCTTATTTCCTTTTGCCGAGCCCTTTTCCTTCCACATAATTGTGTTTATCCATATAATTTTACACCTAAGTTAGTGGAAAAAACTTCTCTTCCTTTTGAATCACAACTATTTAGAAACCATTTACAGGCATTTCCACAGCGCAGATGCCACAGTAGAGGGTTATTCATCTTAGAGAGTAACGATTTCATCTCCCACTGGCATCTTTATATTTTGATGTAACGTTGAAGGCTATCCTCCTAGCTTCTGGAACTATGGTTATACCAAGAGTAAAGAGTAAGTGATTGGAATGTCAATGACATGAACAGTACCATCAAATTCACTCTTTGAACCTCTACTTCCACTTCAAAGGATGCCACCACCGACCGCTTAGGCCTTTATGATAGAGGTCATCTTCTACAAGGCTACTGCATCCAAACTCAAATAGGGAAAAATCTTTAATGGACAGATGTTCAGAGGTGATCCATCCTCCACCATGACATAGGGCATAGCTCGATCCATAATTTAAACTTTAAAGAACAGAGCTTTACTGTGTCCTTTCCCTTCGAGTGGAAAATCCTCATAACTGAAAGTAATCATAGGCTTTCCTTTTCCGACTACCTTATTGAGAGCTCGTTGTAAACTCATCTTTGCAATCAGACTGAAATTTTCTTTTGTAGTGGACATTTCATCAATCTCTACCTACATCAGCCTTCTCACTACTGCTTCTCTGTGGCTCTGAGAGTCTAATAACAATTTCCATACACTAGTTTTGGCTGGTGTGTTCTTCATCTGTTCTATAACTAAATCCTCCACCATCGGGGGTTTGGGTATTATAGGCATCACTTGACTGGGAGGTGCCCCATGGTGCAACGTATCTCTTGGTTGATAAACCCGACCGCTTTGAGTAACATTGTTTACTTACCAATATTTGGTGCCAAAAAAGACTCGCCATTATAGAGGACTCAAATTCAGTGAGCTCGTCTTCCTTATCTCTAACTTCAATATTGTCTAAATAGAATGGAACTTTCATTTTGAGCCAAAATATTAAAGCCCAAAACAACGGCGTTTTGAGGCAGGAATAATAAAAAAGTAATAAACAAAGTAAAATGATGCCATTTTTATGGGAAATAATTAAAAAAAAATAAAACCAAATGGGCAGAATGTAGAAAAGAGCTGGCTAGTAGGAGATTGGGAAAATCACAATTAGGGGAGGAATCAAATTAAATTGAAAGGGTGAGAAATCTTTCGACGAATTGACTAAAGAAAAATACGCTACTGCAATTAAGAAAAGGGGAAAAGCTTTTGGTGAAAGAGACAAAAATTTATTGGTGAGGCTGCCAACAGATTTTAAAGGAAATCAAATCAAATTAATATTAGGGGATTTGATAGAGCAGCAATTAAAGGGGATTAGGATTTCAAATAAGGGAGGAGACTACAAAATTGAAACAAGAAAAATGGAATTGGGATTGGGAGGAAAGTGAGGTGGCCGGTTGAAGGAATTTAGAAATAAAAATCACTGAAGAGAGAAATCTATTAAGAGATTGCATTTTGAGGTTCATCCGAGTTGAGCTGCGATCAGAGCCGTGAGCAAAGGTCGGATTCATAATGGAAGTTCAAAAGAGCTTAGGTAAATCAATAATCTCTGCTTTGAAGTGATGTGAATTCCCTGTTGTTGAATTTATTCTCCTATTCTTTCTTTGATTTTAATCTTTTGTCTTTGTGATTCAAATCTTGCTGGTTTTCTTTTTTTATCATTTTGTTGTTGCATGTTTGTGTTAAAATGTCTTTTCATTCTGCATTTGTCCCTGTTGTCTTTCGTATTCGATTTGTGATATTTAATTGTCTGGATGAGTTTTTGTTGTTACCATTTAGTTTATAATTATCTTTCTGTTCAAATCATAAGTGCTATTTCTACAGTCTCACTTTCAATATGTTTTATACCATCAGTATGTTCTCTGCTTCATTTTTGAAATCGTCTACCGCTTATAGTATTTTGGTTTTTGCCCTATGATTATTCTCTGTTTTTTATTCGAAAGTCGATTTCACTTATCAACACTTATTGCTTGCGCTTTAAGTTTTTCAAAATTGTCTGTTTATTGTGTAAAGCCATTTGTGATTCATGTTTACTATATTTTGAAATCAGTTTTATATCTCTATTTTTTTGTTCAAGATTTTAGTATCCTTCTTTCGATTGCTGAATTGATTTAATTGGATTTATCATAGTCGTCAATATTTTATGTGTGTTTAATGAATATCTGTCTTAAAAAAATATAGAGTCTGTAAATCCAAGTCATTTTCAGTAATGTTTTATTTCAGTCATTTGTATGTTCTGTTAGTTCTTTGTTTCAGATTTGTACAACTGGTTTGCTCCATCTTATTCTTATTATCGGTCTGTTATATTATTTTATTTTGTATTAAATCAAAAATAAATATGATCTGGCCTAATTAGCTTACTGCATATTATTCGTGTTCTTTTTTGTTAATAGTAAATTTCCATTTTTAAATTGTCAGGCTTACTTCATTCCATTTTCTAGCCCGTTATGTATATTGAACGGTTTATTTTTGTAAGTTAATCAATTGACGGTACAACACTCTGTCTCTTATTTTCTTAGGTTTACAGTGAGTTGAGTTGCATCCGCAAGCAATTCGGCTATCTGTCTGTTTTGAAATATTCTGTCAAACTTTTCTTTCTGAGCTTCTCTAAATTGGGAATAAACCCATAACCTTAAAAGGACAAACTGAGACCTAATAAATTTCTACTTCAAGTTTCTGTTTATTTTAATTCATATCTTTCATATGTGTGATTAATCGACCTAGATTAAATTTTTGTATAATTGCATATGCATCTAGAAAACTGCATCGAGAAGCCAGAATTCTGGCCACTAAAACAATCCAATGAAGGAAACCCCCTAAGTTTCCGAATAATTAACCCGCCGAAATTGCTTGCTCTAATGAATTAAAATTGAGCCAATGGTTTTCAAAATAACATCAGTAGAGAACCTCGTACTCAACTCAACTCAACTCAAGCCTTAATCCCAAGTTAATTGGGGACGGCCATAAAAAATTATTTTTGGGTTCGGGCCGGGTCTATTGGTCGGCCCAAATCGGTCTGAATCAACTAGTCGGGTGGAACCATTCGGTCCCCTAAATGCATGACCCTGAGCTACCGTTTCTTCTCGATTCTTATAACTGTGAGTCCATATGTTTGAGTCCACTATGTACATAATCTTATCTGTACTAACCTCTTCTTTGCAGCTTAAATTTATTTATAGGATAGATGTATATTAGGATTTACTGCTTTCCAAGAAACTTTGTATTTTTAGGCAATTTGTACAGTTGTAAAATTATTTTACTTTCAGAATTTATTTATCGCTTTCTACATACGCGTTCACCCTTAACTGCTTAAAATTAATTTTGATAAATTATTCATGAATGTTCAAATCTATTAAAACTCGATCATCTGTATTAAGGCAATTTAAATCGCTGTCTTTATTTGGACCCATCTTTGGTAGCGATAGCTTTGAATTGCACAACCAGTATTAGCAATGCTCCAAAAGGCCACAAAATTTCTCGACGTGAGCTATTAGTCGGGTGGCGACTCCAAAATATCGTTTAAGAGATATATGTCTCTTTTAAACTCAAGACACATTTTTTCAAAATAGGAAAAAGATCTTTTAAAAAATTCGTTCGCTCACAGTGGTGACTCCGGCGAGGAGGAATCTTTTACCCTTAAAAGGTTTTTTTTCAAAAAACAGTTTTCTACTTTGAAAATATTTCTTAAAAAATGTTTTCAACATTCTTTCCAAGAGGTGAAAATATTTATTAAAATTATTTTCAAAGCTCTTTCTACTTATCTTTTTTGAAAATATTTTCTATTTAAAAATCCTTTTAAAAGATTTTCTTGATAGAGTATGCCGTAATAATTGCCTTAAAGTAAAGCTATGTTTTAAGGAATTTAAACATTCATCTGTTTTAGGATTTATATTTCATTGCAGTAGACACACTTATGACACCCACCACGCTAAGATCTCTATATCTGCCTTGGCTCTCTTGAGAAAGTGTCGTTTGTGTGCCTCTCCGGTTCAAAGGGAATCTATCAGGAAAACCACTCATAGCCTTGTACCTTAATCTTCTCGTTTGTCCTTATTTAGGGAGAGAAAGATAGTATATCTTGTTGTGGGACCCATCAACTTATCCCGACTTTGACCTAGCTACATATAGTAGCCTTAGATAGTGCCCTTAGGACTATAAAAATATAAAAATTAATCTGTTAGATCTACCCTTGCCATGTCCACATCGATGGCAAGGAAACCCCTCCTAGGAAAGGTAGAGACTCACCGACCGACGCTTGACCATAGTTTCGCTCGCATGCTATGTGTTTACTTTTCTACCTTATGTAAACTATGCATTCCTACATGTCACCTAGTGTAGCGTCAGCAATGATATGAATTTAAAATAATAATTAATTATGTTGATCACTCAACTCTAGAGTAGTGTACCTTATCGTTGTTAAGTAATAATTTCTTGTCTAAAAGTCCAGGTATGATCCCATTGGGAAAATACCTCTACGCAGTTTAATCTAGGGTTTTAGCGTGTTATAGGCAGGAAAATAACACTAGAATATAAACTAAGTTAAACTACTCCTAATGTGATCAATGTCAACAAAACCCATGCAAACGCGATTTATGGGAAAATTAACTAATGTTTTGCCGACCTATTAATGTTAATGAGGATGGACTTATTAATTTACCAATAATCAACAAATTAAAGCAATGAGAGAATCCGAAGTAGTATTAATGCATGAAATTAATAGTGACTCCTTCTATGTGAAGTTCCTAGGGTAAGATTATCCAGAGGGTCCGCCTAGTTCTATGAATCATAAACTAAGTACGCTTAAGTTCCGTAGGATTGTCAGTCCTCCCAGTTTTCCAATTGTCAATCTAGATCGCGTAATAGATATGAATCAAAGAAATTTTCAAGTTTCCGAGGCTATTGAAAACACATGCATAATAGTTAATTGAATTGTAGTCACAAACCCCAATTATCAAATTACCGAATTAAAAGAATAAGTATGGAGAGAGAAAGGTGAATACAATCAACAATGTTAATTCTAGCAAATCAATATTCCCGAATCAAATAAAGAGAAAAGAGAAAAGGAAGAATCTTAGGTCAAACTCTAAATCCAATGGGTTCTTTGGCGTGTGAAATAACACGCGAAGGTGAATCACTATCGGTAAACTCACTTGCAGGAGAAAATCAATCGACCTTAAAAGTGGAAAGTTCAAAGCAAACTCTTTCAATCAACATAGAAAGCCAAAATCCAAAATATAAGAAAAGTTAAAAACCTAGATAGGGTTCTTTTACTAGTTTCGGGGACAAAAGATCATCTAATTATGTTTTCTCTAACTATATGTACATTTCTAAGTGAAATAGAAGCGTCCCAAAATAACGGGACTCAATTCGGATAAGAAACGAGTAAATTAGATCAAAAATACTAAAATAGATCGGTTTTGGCCTATACTAGTACTCGGGTGAGTACACCTTGGTACTCGGTGAGTAAAGGTGCACGAAAAGCTTCTGAGCATCTTGGGAAGTGGTACTCGGGCGAGTATGAATGGTACTCGGGCGAGTACGAGTGTATCTCTCTGAAACTTGGACAACTTCATCACTCTGTCTTCTTTTCTCCGTAACTTCTTCGTCTGATCTACAATTGCGTTGATCTTGGACCCGCTGGAAAGCTCGCAGCATGAACTAGATCTTTCCTTCAATGCACACCTCTAAAATCTGCCTCCAACAGCCTCAAAATCCGGTCCAAAAATCTGAACTCCTTCTCGTTCCTTAATCAGACTCCATTCCTGTTTCCTTCTTGTGATCCCTCGGGTTGCCACCCCTGCACTTTCTAGCTCACAAAATGGGTCAAATTACACCAGTCATTGGTCTCAATGACCTTAGACCCAAAAACCAACAAAAACAACAAAAAAATCACCAAAATGTACAGAAACACAAAATCAAACTAAAAATAGGAAAATGCATGATATGCAACACGAAAATACCACAAATGAATCAAATGATCCGTCATCAGAATCTCAACAAGAATATAAGTTCTAAAACGACCTTATCAACTACCCCCCACCTAAGACATTACTTGTCTTGAAGCAAATAATCAGAAACTCAGAACAACAATATTCATTTTCGCCTATAAACCTAGCACTGATTCAACTATGCCAATTTACCAATCCTTAAGCATGTATCAAAGTTATCAAAGTCACATGAAATGCATATACACAACAACTCTTCCAAGAGACATACTTTAAAGTCTAAACTACTCAAACGAAAAGGAACGTTTAGGATTTATATAGTCGAAATTAATCCTTATAGGTGGTCGCTAAAAAATGCTCTCATTGCTAGGTAAATCAAAGAAATCACTCATAATCATGCATAATGTACATCACATGGCGAACTAATGGAATTGTTAGCATAGTCATCGGTTAACGAGCAAAATTGGAGAACCATTTGGGGTTGTAATGTGTGAAGCCTAAGGGTAAGGTAGTTAAAAGTCAATTTAGGTATACAACTCTCTATCCCGAGTCAGTAATATAAAGAATTAGTCAATTACACATGGGTTTATAAACATAAGTAACTAAACATCCCTAGATATTTTTTGTTTTCTCTTTTTTTTTTCTTTTTTTTCTTTTTATTTTTGAAGTATTTGACATAACAAAGACACAACCCGAATGAACAAAAGAATGGTATCGAGTTGTTAAGATAAGAGAAAGCTTGGATGACACGACCCGAATAAACAAAAGAATGGTATCAAGGGGATTTTCTTAACTTCGATTTGAACAAAATTGACTCATAAAGTGGTTAAGTCAATGATATAAAATGTTCCCTAAAAACAAACACATATAGCTTGGACAGAAAAGAGAATTTTTCCAAGCTAGTAAAAAAAACGCATCTAGTTATGGAATGAGATGTAAAATTACACTTTTCTAATCAAATTCTACCTTGAAATAATCATGAAGCACATTGATTAATCTAGACTCGGTGATAGAGAGAGGATGGGTTTGAAGGTTACTTAAAGTGAAGTAAATGGGCTTATCACGGTAAGGCAGAAACCTTGTAATGTGGCCATAAAAAACTCCGGTATAAGCTCAAAAAGGGATTTTCTAAGTATAATTAGCACAGGTGTTAAAAAATTTGTTTAAAGAAGTGTCAGTGTGTGCGCTGTGGTTAAACCTATGGGTATCCACATACTTTTCTCTAGTATAACCAAGGGCAAAACAAATGCTAGGTTCCATGATCTAGTACAAATATGCATGATTGACTTACAAAAAAGATGACCGATGTGAAGTGGTCATTTAAAGCTCAAAGAGTTTGGTCGTTAAAGCAAATTCATATGTATAGGGCTATGGTTGTTTGATCCAGCCATTGTTCCTTTTCACTATCACAATTTACAACTTAAAAACATGCTCCAAATGTCGAAGCACTACATGCAATTTCATACTTCTAGTCAAACATATGTTACAAAACTCAAGCACTAGCTCATTAGCAAAAACAGGTTATTCACGCATATTGAGATCCATAAATTTCCTTTTATTCACTCCAAATTTAAGCACAAAAGTCTAGCTTCGGGGGTAGCTAAGTACTACTGAAATTCTAACTATAGTATTATCTAACTAGCATCATGACATTTTTTTAACAAACACCAAACACAAAAAACTAAACACAACCTAGCATGCCAAAACAGAAAATTCAATAAAATAAAATCTCAAAGCGCATGTAATGCTACCCCCCACTTAGATTGCACTTAATCCCAAAAGTGCAATGGAATAAGTAGAAAGTAAGGGTAGGGGGTTAGAAAGAAAAAATCACCTAGCTAATATGCAATCAAAACTCGTTAAAACATATGCAAAACACATAACAAAATAATGTACAAATTACATGTGATATGTTTATAGTCGAAATAGCTTGACTTTTTCAGATCTTCTCACTTGGTACCTTGTGCATTGGGTAAAGTGTTCTCTTACAACATCTAAGGTGTTACTATGGATGATACCGGTGCCAATCTACCATTCTCTTCTAGCTTGTTGATCCTACCTATTTCGTCATCCTTGCACACTCCAACTACGTTATCACCTTTCTTGTTTTGACTGTCTCCTGATTTGCCTTGCAATTTACTGTATGCTTTCTTATTAACAAAATTAGCAATAGGACTAACAGAGGATAAATAAGCATAATTTTTTTTAATTAAAACAAGAATTAATGCCATTGTGAATGTTAGAGATTACCTCCTCATCTTGCAATCGAAAAACAACCTTATCTCCATTCACATCAATTAAAGCCTTTCCCGTTGTAAGAAATGGTCTCCCAAGTAGCAGCGGCATTGTAGCCTCTTCTTCCATATCTACCACAACAAAGTCAGCTAGAAAAATAAATTTATTTACCTTAACTAGCACGTCTTTCAAAATGCCTTATGGTTGGGTGATCGATCCATTGGCTAGCTGTAATGCCAAAGTGGTGGGTTTCGGGGTTGCTTGACCAAGCTTCTTAAGCATTGATAATGGCATGAGATTTATATTGGGGCCCAGATCACTGAAGGGGATCAGATTCAGGCCTAAAAACTCAACAGGCACGGTGAAAGGCTTTT